>CAJQZJ010033271.1:2639910-2669461 GCA_907164525.1 Lophiomys imhausi
AAAGCTGAGTTAGATATAGAACTTTAAACTCATGGAGATGGTTAGATGGTAGAATGTTAAAGTCAGGTGCCAAATACATATGGACTGGACATTGGGAATGTATGCTAAGCCATATAACTCTTATAATCGTGGCCTATTTATTTCTGTTGTTTTGTGTGGTATTTATAGTTATAAGAAAAAGAACCATTATTTGGACTGAAAGGGAGAGCTGTTGGGGGGAAAAATAAATACCTTAAACAAAAAAAAAAAAAAAAAAAAAAAAAGAAGGGAAGAGGATGGTGGGCTGAGGGGGAGGAGGGTGGAAGGGTGGGACTGGAGGGGGGAGTAGGGAGGGGATTGTGATTGAGATGTAACTTGAAGAAATAAAAAATAAATTATTAAAAAAAATGGGATCCAGAGGGAGGCAGCAGTATCCAAGTCAGAGACAGAACCTGCTGTACCCGAACTTTTATATTATTATTTAACACTTATTTATTACTAAATTCACTTATAACAAACACCAACAATTTCTTAACTATTAATCCTATAAATTCCTACAACCCCTTTAACCTATCCGCTAAACCTATTGATAATCATAACAACTACTTTCATACCCTTTTAGAATGATACAGTCTCTGGGGCAGGTCCTCAGTCGTCAGGAAACCAGTCTCGGGGGTAGACTCTTTAACGCACTTAACAGTCCTTTTTCTGGAATAGCTCAGACGCAGGTTCGTCAGGGTAAATTTGCTATCGAAGTCTCACTTTAAATAAGGCTTGAGGCTTTCTTCTCTCTGGGAGACCTCAGCGTCTGTAGGCCACCTTACTTCCTTCATATCAGCAACTCTGCCGTTCTGCCTCAGTCTTTAAAGCTGGCCACAGTTCCGTTCAGGCCACTGTTCGGACAGGTCAAACCCCTCTAGGCAAAAGCTAAGCCACAGGGTTTAGTCCTTGGCCTTTTGCTGTCTTGCCGAGGCTTTCTCTGCTCACCAGCTTCCTTCTGCCTCAGGGAGATCTGGCCATTGGTCTACCAGAACTTTCTCCAGCAGGACTCTCGGAGCTCTCTCATATCGGGGGCCCTTAGCACGCACGCGCCTCTCTGGCGTCATCCACTTGTCCTTAAATAGGATCACTCCTTGTTCCACCTGCTTCAGCTTAATTTGGGCTCTGCCCACTTAGCAGTTGAAAGCAATGCCAGGTCATAAAGTCTTTCCTTGTTTCACCTGGCTTCAACCTTGTTTTTCAGTCCAAAGAGACTCCCCTCATTTCACCTGACTTCATCCATAAGCTGATAAGCTAATTGCTCACAGCAGTTGATCTTCATGCCCCGAATTAAGAGACTGTATCGGAAACTTAGGTATTCACTAAATCTAACTTATATTAACCTATCAGCCCCTTCAACCTGCTCTAATTGTTAAGGGATCCTGTTGAGGACCAAGCAGGCTATCAGCTTCATATATGTAATGGGCCTAGGACCAGTCCATCCATGTTCTTTGGTTGGTGGTTCAGTCTCTATGAGCCCCTCTGTGTCTGAGTTAACTGGCTATGAACAGCTCTTAGATAGGGAAGAAAAATCATGTTGTGTAATTTGTATAAATGACACTGGAAATTTCATCTATTTCAACCCATGGAGTTTAATTTAAAAATTCATGGTGGGACAGATAGCATACATAATAAAAATAATTTCTTATAATAAAGAAATATTTCCTATGGCAAGGCTACCTGCTCAGAATCTGAGACATATGGGCAAATTCTAGAATTTACACAGGGTAGAGCTTCGGGTAATACAGTTTGATTGTTGAGAAAAGAGTTTATTTTACTACAGATTTTCCTTGGCTTACACACTGCCTTTCTAACATTTCAGGATTTTCTGAGACACCTTGGTGGGGATGACATATCCAAGGGAATTAAGACAGAGCTGCCCGAACCACCCTGAGGTTAGTACCATCCCCAAATTACAGTCAATTTTAAGTACTACTGCAAAACTGGCAAAACACCCACATTTCTTTACAGTTGCATCCAGGCTTTTTGTTCTTGTCTTTAGACTCAACACCACCATTTTGTCATCTTCATTTCCAGAAGCTTCTAAAGAACACATATTAAGTGCATAATCTTTTCTAGGCCCTGAGCTATTTTCCTGCCACTATTCACTATGGGCTCATAATGCCATCTACCTATGTGTGACATGTAAAGAACAACAAACCAAATTACTGTTCTGTCCTGTTGAGCCAGATCCCTCTTAGTTATGAAAGTGTTACATCTCTTCTTGTCACCAAGTGACAGTCATACATACAGCCCATTGGAAGGACTTTTACAAGGAGCAAACAGTCCTGATGCAGCTCTGAGCCATTCCACTGATCTTTCATAAGAAGCTGTTCTGAGATATATAGTACTCTGAGGCATTAGTCTCCTAAGATAGCTTTTAACGTGAGGTGAGTTTTAAAAATTAACTTAGGAGAATGTTTTAATAACTGAACTGCAAACCACATATTAAGGGAGATTCTTCTCTCCTGTGCAGGATCCCACCTGATGCCTAAGAAGCCAAAGAAGTCCTAACATCAATGGTGGTTAATTATCCAACCGCAAATACCTTATTACTGCATCAGTAGATGCTAAATTATTTCCATGGGTTTAATTTAGAAGATGGGAAGCTACAGTTTTAATTTCTTTCTCTCTTACTTTTCTCTTCCATATCACAGTAATGAAACCACAAGCATCGTAGGTATTTTGTTTTTTCCCTAAATCAGCAAGCAGCAAAAGTAAATGACTCATGCTTCCTGTGTCAGCTCTGAAATCACGTGTTCAAGTAACATTCTACAAACTGAGAAGGTTGTACTTATATATTTAGGAACACAGAAGCACACACACACACACACACCACATATAGGTAAAAACAATGAAAAAATTGTGCATAATTTTGAAAGAGAGCAAGAGGGGAAATGTGGCAGAGTCTAGAGTTGAAATGATGTAATAATACTATAATGTTAAAATAAAAAAGAAATAATTTAAAAAATAAAAAGAAAACCAGAAAAGAATCCTGAAGCCAGTAAATGGGTGCTCATCTCTCGTGGCTCCATTTGCTCCCCTCACTACAAAACGTTGCCTTCACGGTGGTGAGCATAAGGTCAGTGTGCGGCTCTTCGTGCGGCTCTTCCTGTTGCCACTGATTCAGTGCAGTCAATGGAATTCCACTGTTCAGGACCTCTGTTTTCAGTAAGTGGAACAGACCAGGAAGCCTGAATTCATCAAAAGTAAAACTGCCAAAAGCCTGTATGTCAAACATGTTTCTCCATTACTGGGACTTTGCGAGCCCACTTTAAACCATAAGTTCAACTATGCTCATACTCCGATATTTTTATATCAAAGTCAATTTAAATCATTTAACAACAAGAAAGATTGATTAAGTAAATGAAACTTTAATTTTTGGGTAAAAAAGCCATTATCAAAATTCTATTTGCAAATGAGATAAAAATATCCAGGAAGTTTCACTTGGTAAATGATTGTTTCAAACTTAATATTTGATTAGACGATTATTAGCTATCAATGTATATCCCATTGCATCATGAACAGTAGCCCGCTTCACTTACTTTTAGTAGGTCTACTCCAATAGTGCAGGCTATTACAGTATTCACACCTGTTGCTACTTTGCTTTTAAAGTACATTACTATTATTTATAAGTTATTCCTTTTGAGTTAAGAAGTGTACAGTGCCAAGTACAACAGCAGTAAATTTCCTATGAAGGTTTCCAACTACAAAATGTTTAATTACAGCTATTTGCAATGAATAAGCTTGACACAGAGGGTAAAATTTCTTGGGAGGGATCCTCTATTCCATGAATTAAGAACTATAGCTTCTTGGTTAATACTATTTTCCTCTTTATCACAAAGCCTACCGTTCCCCTCTCTCCTTTCAGCGTGTTTCATAAAAATGTTCTTAATTTAAGGCTTATAAATTTTACTTGTGCTCAGGCATGATACAACAAAGATGAAATAACCAATTAACTGTATTAATTTGCCTTATTACTATCAATTGAATATAAGACCCTACAGGCTTGCTTTGGAGTGAATAGTTAAAAGACCACAATTTTAATATACGGTGAAACTTTAGCACCTTTGTAAGCAGCTTGCAAGCCAGTTAACCACCTGCTCCTATGACAAACCTCTGCCCCTGGAAACTCTCTGTAGTACCTTCCTCCTCAGTCTGGTTATAGATAACTTCTCCATCATTTGGCCTCAATAGTTGTATATTTCCTTAATCGCTGGTAATTTTACCACAATATTTTTTTAGTGTGGTGAATTAATTAGAAATATATGTGTAACCAAAGCCAATTATTGTGTCTGGTTCATTTACTATACATGTGAGGAAACTAAACAGATTGAGTGATTTCTTCCTGAATTGTGCAAATGCACGGAATCAAATTTTCATGTGACCTTCAAAAGTAGTTGCTCTTTAGTACATACTTAGTGCCTTATTATTTGCAGCTCATTTTCCTTAAACTTTAAGCCAAAACTGTATCTCCATAGAAACTGTTTATTTTTCAAACTCTGTAGACAGATATTGTCTTCAAACTAAGGGCACAGAGGTGATTTGTATACTCCATTATCAGCTCCAGAGACATCACCTTTCCTTGATATGGTGTGACATTACCATGTGCCACCCTCTCTAGTCATATCTTATTACTGTCAGATGAGTTACTTCTGTAGAAAAGGAAGCAGTGTTTTCTTGAGTCAGGTTTATCACATTTCATTCTCCCTGAGTATTCATAATATTGTGTGCTTCAATGGAAACAGCACAGAATCAGCCTTCTTTAGTACATCAATACTTTGAATCAGAATTATTAGCGAAAGGATAATTGGGAACATAGAACATATTTTAATAGTTTTAAAGATCTGAATCTCACACAGAAATTAGTAGGACCTTCTATATGAAGCAGTTAGTTCAGAGAAACAAGAAATTGAAGGGTGTTCTCTTTATGATTTTGTATACAAATATTTTTCTAAATAATTTACATGCTATCTCAAAGAAATGGTCAAAAATGTTATGAGGTTAAGAAAAAGGAGCAATTTACTGAGTTTTACTCAGTTCAGCTTCCAAAAAAGAAAAAAAAAGACATACTTCCCTCTTGTAACTTATAGTTGCTAATACAGGCTCAAGATGGGAGAGAGGATAATGCTTCCATCCTCAACATAATCTGAAATATATGTCATGAAAACATGGTCAAGGGGAATTCATCAGCCTAAGGGGAATATTGTCCATAATATTCCTTCACAATATTCCTGAGCTAATTCATCTACATAAGATAGCACCACCCTGTTTTTCTAGTGTATCCCTAAGATATCTCATAAAAAATAAACAATATTTAGCAAGCATTTACTATTTGCTGAAAATTATATAGAAACTGAAATTTTTATTTGCTGGTGAGCAGTAATAGAAAAAGCAGTTTTTAAACATTAGTTTCAAACATTTAAACATGTATTTTATAATTTTTTATTCAAAAAATAAATTCATTTTTTTCATGTGTACTCCTCCATATCTCCATCTTTTTGTTTTCCTACATTCCTTTTATCATTTCTTTCATTTTCCCTTCATATCACCCTGAAAGAATTGTGGAGTTAGAAAGAAATAAAATTGACAACAAACTGAATTAATCTCAGAGGGTGGTACAATGATGTACAGTATCAAAATATGGAAACACACACATGCAAACAGACACACACACACACACACACATAGTGATGGGGAGAGCATACACCTTTAAATAGAGTTTTTATGGAAAACCACTCTGAATGTTAATCTTTTGGCAGAGCCTTGCAAGAGAAGGGAGGAGCCATATGATTTGAGTAGGAGTGCATTGTAGGTTGACAAGGGAAATGACTCGAAGCAAGACCAGTACAACTGAAGAAGGAAAATGGAATTTCTGGGATAGACAAAAGAAGAGGTGGCGGGAAGAGCAGGGGTTGCGCATGGCATTGGAAAGGTAAGGGGTCAATTAGATAGACCCTCATAGTCTTTTCAATAGCTCACATTTTATTGTCAGGATGGGAAGAGGTTACTGACAGATTTAAAGATATAGAGTGTCAAGATCAGCACATGAAGATCAGCAGAACCAACTAACCTGTTCCCCTAGAGGCTTACAGTGCCTGGAACACACACAAAAAAAAAAAAAAAAAAAAAAAAGGAAGGCTAAACTTGAACCAAACTCCCCTGTACAAAAATAAGGGAACTTGGTCTTGGTGTGGATTCATTTGCATGTACAGGTAGGGGTGGGGTGGTCTCAGTCATAGGCTTTGTTACCTGTTGGTGGTACACTTTGCTGGCGAGGTTGTGCAGGAAGAGGACACTGCTGGTGGGAGTGCAAGCTTGTACAACCACTATGGAAATCAGTCTGGCAATATCTTAGAAAACTTGAAATAGCTCTACCTCAAGACTCAGCCTTACCACCCCTGGGTATACATCCAAATGATTCCTCACCAAACCACAAGGATGTTTCTTTATCTATGTTCATATCAGCCTTATTTGTAATAGCTAGAAACTGGAAACAGCCCAGATTTCCCTCAACCGAGGAATGGATAAAACAAAACAAAAACAATAAAAAAACCAAAACAAACAAAAAAAATGAATGAACAAACAAAAAAACTGTGGTACATCTACACAATGGAATACTACTCAGCCACCAGAAACAATAAAATCATGCAATTTGCAGCCAAATGGATGGAATTAGAAAAGCTCATCCTGAGTGATCTAACCCAGACTCAGAAGGATGCACGTGGCATCAATTCACTTATAGTCAGATTTTAGCCACATAATACAGGATAACTATACTACAACCAATGCACCAAAGGGAACATGAATATAGACTTTTTTTTCCTGTCAATGAGACACTTTGCCCTAGTGGTGCTGCCTTGTAGGCCCCCAGTGTATGAGGAGGCTCATATGAATGTTGAACTGGGGTGGTGGGGGGGACAGTTATGTAGGGACACTCCACTCCAGAGGAGTAGGATGGAAGGGATGGGGTTAGAGAGTGGGAGAGTGGGACTGGGAGGGGTGGAAAGAGAACACTATGGTGGAGATGTAACCTGAAGTAATAAATAAACATAAAAATAAATAAATAAATAAATAAATAAAGAGTAGAGTGAGCTACATTTTACCAGACTATAGTATATTTAGTAGATGCATATGTATATGGTGCAGAAATTTTAGACTCAACCAAAACAACCTTCTGAAAAAAATAACTTTTATTTTTTTTAAATACTTTATTTTTTTTCTTCAAGTTACATCTCAGTAACAAACTCCTCCCTATTCCCCCCTCCTAACCTGCCCTTCCACCCTCATCCCCCCAGAAGTTTCCCCTTTCAGTCCAATAGATGGTTCCTTCTCTTATAACAGTATTATACAAAACAATAGATATAAATATGCCACATTTATGAGAGTAAATTGGCCCAGTATACCTTCCCAATGTCCAGTTTATACTTTTATTATTGAGTCCAGTAAAAGGATTGGTAATTAAAATTCATTATTCCACTTATTTTCTGGAAAATTCTCCAGCTGAATGAGACTTATAAGAGTATCAACTATAAAAAGAATCGTTCTGAGTGTCTATCACACATCAGTGTATTTACAAAAGGGAAAGCCATCCTGCCATATGGCTGTACCACATTACAGAAAGAAGAACTGTAAAAAAGAGAGAAAGAGACTCTAGAAGAACAAAGATTACAACTTACCATTTTTGACCTTGCAAGATCTGTTATCTGATTGCATTATATAGCCTTCTACACAGCTGCAAGCATAGGATCCATATGTATTCGTGCAGGTCTGGCTACAAATACCATAAATGCTACATTCATCTTGATCTGAAAGAAAATATTAATGTCACTTCTAAACAAGTTCATGCTTGAGCATTTAAATTTTTATTGAATGAAGCATTTATTTTCAAATAGACTATTGTTTTAAGGTGTGAGTAAATTCCAGTAAACCATATAAAATCATTCCAACCAAAAGTTAAGTTCATCATTGTATTAATATCTATAAAGTTAGAAGATCACATTTAGCATGAAATTACTTGTTATGAAGAGAAAATGACTTCAATTGTGATGGTCATGTTAGCTAGACAAACATAGGTGATTTTTAGTGATGTAAAATGCATTTTATTCATATTCAAATATTTGTTAATATTTAAATACTAATTATAATTTATGATAATTAATAAGTATTACATTTAATAAAAATAAAAATAAACATTTATTAGTATTTAAATATTAATACATATTTGTTGAATAATTCCAGTATATATAGGAATCACTTTTTCACTTTTTAATTTAAGCATTAACCTTCCAGAGGGCTTCTTATCTTCATATTAAATATGATTTGCAAACCAAACCTTGCCAACAGTCTTTTCTATTTTGAAAAGGGAAACTATCAAACATTTACTGAAGCAGATAAGTTATCATTTTTAAATGTTCAATTTTTTTCATTTTTTGTTATATATATATGTATCTGAGATATATATTGGCACACAGAAAATCAGTGATGTCAGTTCTCCTCTTGTTTGTTTTTTTGGGTTACAAGGATCCAACTCTAGGCATCAGGTTTGTGCAGCAAGTGTTTTCTTCTGTTGAGCTATCTGACCATGCCTTATGCATTTGCTCTTAATTAGATTTGTTTATCATCTACACTCCTTCTTCTACTTCTGTTCTTCCAAGTGATAACTGCCTGCAAGGGAATAATTAACATTCTTCCTCTAGTGAAATCACACTGGATATAGAAAGCACACTTAAGTGAGACTTCAGTGCAGGTCCCATGCCCGATAGTAGATGACCAATGCAAAACAAACTCAGTGGTAGGGTTTCCCTTCATTCTTTTTTACCGATATTTTATTTACCTATTATGGTTTCTAGTTTTGTTTGTATGAGTTGTGTGTATGTATGTGTTTATGTGTGTTAGTGTTTATGTGTGTGTCTTCACACATATTTGTGTTTCTTCTGCCTTTTCTTTGCCTCTTTATCATACCTGTTGTGTATTTGTTTGTTCTGTCCTATTTTGGTTTGTCTTTATTTTATCTCATATTATATTTTCAGATGTCTATTTGTTTTATAATGAGAGAGAGGAGAAAAGGTGTGGATTTGGGTGGATGGTAGAGTAGGGAGAATCTTGGAAGAGTTAGGGTAGAAGAAAGTATAATCAGAATATACTGTATGAAAAAACTATTTTCAATAAAAAGGAAAATTTCATAATTGAATATAAACAATATCAGGATTTCCTTAATCAAACAAAACATACATGACAATTAGACTCAGCAGCTTCTAGCAGGCATTGTGATGACATAGGGATTTCAACTGAAGGAGTCATAGGGACAGTGTGTATAAGGAGAAGCGATAATTTTTATTCATGATAATGAAGTAATTTGTATGTTAATCTGGAGGGTTATATATATTGTATACATCATTTGGAAGATATTAATTAGAAAGGAGTAAAGCAATCATGTTTGTATTCTAAAACTAAATAGATGGGTTAAAGATGGATTTAGAAACTAAACTAGGAAACTAACTGAATATTAATTTCAGAAAAAATGAATTAGTTGTACACATATGTATTCAATATATACATATATGTGCATATATAATTTTTTGAGATACGGACTCATGAGGACTAGGCTGGCCTAGAATTCTTATGCATATTGATCATAAACTCCTGATCCTCCTTGAGGTACCCACTAGCTTGTTATAAATTTATTTTACTTTGAAGTCAGTGGCAATAATAATAAAAAAAGACAAAAGTTTAAGAAATAGGCTAAGAAACATTTGAAAACTAGATAAAAGAAATGAACAGTGATCAAATATTGAAGTAGAGAACATGGTAAGTATAGATTTGAGTAGATGAAATTATGAGTTCCACTTTTGTCAAGTTTCATGTGTCTGTAGAGCATTCTTCAAGGAATGTGCAAAAAGCAATAGTACAAATATATAGAGAGGGAACAGACAGAATTCTCAGGAGTTGGGAGCATATGAATACTAGACATTAGAAGAAAAGATAAAGCTGGGTATGGTGGCTCATGCCTTTAATCACAGGACTGAGGAGGCATAGGCAGAGGCAGGCAGATCTCTGTGAGTTCGAGTCCAGGATAGCCAGGACTATACAGAGAAACCTATCTCAAAATAAACAGGAAAAATAAAAGAAAAGATGAGATAAATTTGACTAATTCCCACAGTAAGATGAATGTAAGGACAAGGTTCACCAGCTGCAAGTTATTGTCAGAATATGGGGAGGGCGGGTAAGAAAATGGCCTACATGAAGATCTACAAAATTGAGTCCATGATTCTTTGAAAATATTAGAAACAAGAACTTTTCAAGGATGGCAGTGACCAGCATCAATAATCCGACAGAATCCAATGAGAACTGCCTTTGGGAGTCACCTAGTAGGGTATTGATCTTGGAATAATTGAGGCTCTTATATTACATACTAAATCAATTCCTATCAGGTATTCTACTGGCTTTCACACTCGTATGTGTGAGACATATAGGCACAAGACTTTCACTTCTAGATGTTCACAGCCCTCATATAACCTTGAAATTATACATGAATGTAAAGACATGGTTTGTAGTAAGATAACTAAGAACAATGGCAGTCTGGATAGACTATGAAATGTTATGACATTTCAAATAGTCCAAGTTTTCAGAGTCATAGGGAACAATGCTGAATGGGTTGGCCTTTCTTAGTTGTAAGAGAAAGAACATGTTCAAAACTGCTTTAAATGTCAAAAAGAAGGCATCACAGTCTATGTCAGAGACAGGCACCGTTCCACTGGCTAAGGGACCCACATGATGACCAAGCTGCCCATCAGTTACATCTGCGATGTATGGCCTCAATGGAAGAGGAAGCTCTCAGTCCTGATGTGACTAGATGTGCTTGGTGGGAGGGTATGGGGTGGGGTTCCCCTTTTTATATTTATTTATTTATTGCTTCAAGTTACATCTCCATCATAGTGTCCTGTTTCCACCCTACCCAGTCCCGCCCTCCCACCCTCTACCCCTTAAACCTTCCATCCCACTCCTCTGGAGTGGAGTGTCCCTACATAACTGTCCCCCACCCCAGTTCAGCAGTCATATGAGGGCCAAGAGCCTCCTCAAACACTAGACCTACAAGGCAGTACCACTAGAGAAAAGTGTCTCATTGACAGGGAGAAAACAAAAAAGTCTATGTCTATGTTCCCTTTGGTGCATTGGGTGTGGCATAGATATCATGTACTATATAGCTAAAATCCGATTATAAGTGAATAGATGTCATGTGCATCCTTCTGAATCTGAGTTAGGTCACTCAGGATGAGCTTCTCTAGTTCCATCCATTTGGCTACAAATTGCATAATTTCATTGTTTCTGATAGCTGAGTAGTATTGCATTGTGTAGATGTACCACAGTTTTTTAATCCATTCTTCGGTTGAGGGACATCTGGGTTGTTTCCAGTTTCTAGCTATTACAAATAAGGCTACTATGAACATAGACAAGGAAACTTCCTTGTGATTTGATGAGGAGTCATTTGGATGTATACTCAGAAGTGGTATGGCTGGGTCCCGAGGCAGAGCTATTCCAAGTGTTCTAAAATATCACCAGACTGACCTCCATAGTGGTTGCACAAGCCTGCACTCCCACCAGCAATGAGGGAGGGTTCCCCTTTCTCCACACCCTCACCAGCATGTGTTGTCATTTGAGCTTTTGATCTTAGCCATTCCAACAGGTGTGAGATGGAATCTTAGATTTGGCTTGAGTTGCATTTCTCTGATGGTTAAGGATGCTGAGCATTTCTTCAAGTGTCTCTCAGCCTTTAGGAATTCCTCCTATGTGAATTCTCTGTTTAGCTCTTTCCCCCATTTTTTGATTGGATTATTTGGTTTCTTGGCATTTAATTTCTTGAGTTCTTTGTAAATTTTGGATATTAGCCCTCTGTTAGATGTGGGGTTGGTGAAGATTTTTTTCCCAATCTGTAGGCAGCCATTTTGTTTGAATGACAGTGTCTTTTGCCTTGCAGAAGCTTTTCAGTTTCATGAGGTCCCTTTTATTGATTGTTGGTCTTAGGTCCTGAGCTGTTGGTGTTCTGTTCAGGAAGTTTACACCTGTGCCAATGAGTTCAAGGGTTTTTCCGACTTTCTCTTCTAGTAGATTTAATGTGTCCAGCCTTATGTTAAGGTCTTTGATCCACTTGGACTTAAGTTTTGTACAAGGTGATAAGTATGGGTCTAATTTCATTCTTTTACATGTGGACATCCAGTTGGACCAGCACCATCTGTTGAAGATGCTGTCCTTTTTCCATTGTGAGGTTTTGGCTTCTTTGTCAAAAATTAGTTTCCCATAGGTGTGTGGGTTCATTTCTGGGTCTTCAATTCGATTCCATTGATTCACTGGTCTGTTTCTATACCAGTACCTTGCTGTTTTTATTACTATTGCTCTGTAGTACAGCTTGAAATCTGGGATGGTGATACCTCCAGATTTTTTTTTTTTTATTGTACAGGATTGATTTAGCTATTCTGTTTTTTTTCTGAGGAGAAGGGGACTGGTAGGGGAAGCAGGTGGGAGAGCAGGACCCAGAGGAGGAGAGGAAATGTGCTAAGGTTGGGGAGTAAAATGAATAAATATACTTAAAAAAATAAAAAAGAAGGATTAAGTGAATGCAGTATAAAGTAAACATTTCTATTATCTTAAAAAATAAAAAAAACTTCTTTAAATGTATAATGCAGCTACAAGTTAGCAATGTATGAAAGAGTGAAACAGAGGTAACAAATTTAAGAACACAAAGCAGTCAGTTACCACAGATCTGGATATTGCAGAGGAATGAGGACAGCTGTGATGTAAGGACCCAAAGACAAGCAAATTCCTGATGGACCTTTGAGAGTTCCTTCCTTCCTTCCTTCTTTTCTTCCTTCCTTCCTTCCTTCCTTCCTTCCTTCCTTCCTTCCTTTTTTCCTCCCTTCCTTCCTTTTTTCCTTCCTTCCTTCCTTTCTTTCTTTCTTTCTTTTGTTTTATTCATCCACCTTTTCAATGTAGAAGAGGTGTGCAGATGTTTGATTACATATTGAGGCAGCAAAGGGGCAACTTATCAAGATATGTAAGAAAGGTGGAAACTGGAGAGTACATTAATCAATACATAAAATGTATTGAATAAATAGGAAAATGACAGAAGTGAATATATGAAATACATTGTATGAGAATAAAAAATATAATGTGTTGAAATAAAAGTAAGGAGAATAAGTTGATTTAATAGGTACCAGAGGATACGTACAAAGATCTGTGTTGAGAAAGAGAAACCCATTGTTCAATGCTGAAGGAAGGAAACTAAAAAAGTATACTGTGGGAGAACAAAGAATCCCTTGGGGTACTTTAGAGATGGATTCTCAAGAGACAGGAGCAGATAATAACTGCTCACTTTCCAAACAACTTTCAGCTCAGTTTCACAAGGCGGGGTCTTGTGACAACCCTGCTCTCCTACCCATGAGAAGCTCCAGAAGAAAGGGAGGCAGGCCAAGTTCTAGGAGAGTTGATTTTATATCTCCAACACACAACCATTTACTCCTGGAAATGACAGTGCAAAAGGTCCACTTCCTTTATTCCTCCTACAAAGCTTTGACACACATTTAAGCTTCAATCAGAATTTGCTGTGACTATATTAAATACTCAAATATTAATAATCATTATCTTTGTATATCACCTCTTACCACCATTATGATAATACAAGGAAAGGGAGGGGGACAGAGTAAAAGACGGAGGGAATGAGAGAGTTAGGAAGGAAGAAATAGAGAAGGGAAGGAGAAGGAAGGAAAAAGAGGGGAGAGAAGACAGAAAAAAGAAAAAACCCAAGAAAAACTTTCATTTGAATTCTTGTTTCAGAGTTAGCTTCTGGGAAAACCAAAGCTAATAAAGGAATTTAATAAGGGAAAGCAAAAACAATAAAGTTGCTGTCTAGTGTAAGGAGCTATTAAATTGGAAAAGAATTAATCTATATGGAATTCTTTGCTCTGACTTTGGATTTATCGTCGTATAATAACCTGCAGTCATGGATGGCTCATTTGAAGTAAGTACTTTGGAGGATAGAAAGAACAGTGTTTGGAGCTACATCTACATTAATGTTCAAAGAAATTTAGTTTTTAATTTGAAAAATTTCAACCCTTGGTAGCAGTATTGAAGTTTGTTTACATTCACAGAAAATTTCCCAACTTTAATATTATTGGTTTCTATTTTAGTTTTCCTGGTATGATTATGCTATCCAGGAGAGAAATGTGATTAATGATTTCCTTTGTTCTTTTAACTTAGGTAGCATATATTGTCGTGACATTGATGTAACTTCACAAAATGGACTACAAAAGAATACACATGCCATTTGTTGTGTTATCACCTTCAATTTTTCCTATAAGGATTCTCACACATGCCTTTTCCTATAATTATTCTCACACATGGCAAGTAAAGAGTGCTAACAAAATGAAAGGAGTTATTTTGAAAATAATCACCACATATTTGTTTTTTTCCTTCTCTCAGCAGAAGAAATTAAATATGGCTGAGATTTTGCCATTAATTAAGAGATTAAAGATTCCTAGAATTGTATTCAGTTCCAACTTGGCTCCAGAAAGCACAAATTTTGAATTCTTTTAGTTCAAAATCAGTGAAAAGGAAGGGTGCCAAGAGGTCCATCCCTTAACCTAAAGTGATATTGATGAGTTCAAGTCTGAACTGGGAAAATGGAGGCATGTTCATACACATTTATGTTTGATACCACTTATCTCGTGGTGATTTGATTTTTATGAAGACATTAGTGTTGGTATGATTCTTTCAAAAGGTGTGAAATTTTCTGTATAGTCTTCTGATTTTTAAATGTTATTTTAAAGTGGTACTTTGTCTCCCTATGTCAGATTCAGGATACAAATATATCTGATTATGAATGTTTTTTATTACACTTGTGTTCCACGCCAAACAATTGATAACCTAAAAGTCAAGTCCCAAGTATATATGTAAAGGTAAGGAATCTTGTCATCACATATATGGATCCTGTGGACTTAAGGTTTTATGTTTGAATGAGAAATGTCCCTAATTGTTTGGATTTGAATGTTTGATCCCCAGTAGGCAGTACTGCTTAAGGAGGCATTTTGGATGATGAGTGATGAAGTGAAACAAGGCATTACCATCACTGGAGACCACAAAGTTTAAAAGATTTGTATCATTCCCAGTCTGCTCTCTCTGTTTCCTTTTGGTGGTTTAAGACATGAGCTCTTTGGACTAGCCCCATGCCTCCCTGCCTGTATGCTTCTCTGACTTGTTGGTAAGAAACTCTTATCCCTTTGGACCCTTAATCCCAAGCAAACTCTGGCATTGGTCACTTTATTTTTTTTTAACAACAACAGAAAAGTTACTAAAATTTTCTTAGTTCACTTCTATGGTTTTGACATTAGGATTTTGGAAAGTATTTTCTCTCACAATTCTCTTAAGTCTTAAATTCTTCATTAAGGCAAAAGAAGTAAAATAATGAGCAAAGCAAAATTACTTTAAGAAAACAAAATTCTTTTGAAATGTTGTGTTTATTTGTGGTTTAGATAATACAGTTATTTTCTATTCCTTGTAACACATTGTATTTGTGTAACTTATAAATATATATTATATGTATATAATTAACAGATTTAAGTATATTTGTTTGTATAAATATACAAATAGTACTGTGCAAATGAACATAACATGTTGTTTTTATAGCTATATAAAAAGTATACAAATGGTAACATACATATTATTGAAGTAAAAATAATAGAGCAATGACCTTTATTATTTCACTGTTCCAAATGAATCATTTTGGAAGTTGACCATTTGCTGAAGGATGTTCATAAAATCTAGAGCACTTAATACCTTTGAAAATTGGAGTCAAACCCAGGGTCTTACACATGCTAGACCAAGCATTCCCCCACCAATGCCTAGGCCCCCAAATTAGAATTAAGAAGTAGAAATAATATGACAGTCGATATTAATATTAATTACTGTTGTATTAGTAAAGGTCAAATTATAAAATTACTTTCTCAAATTATAAAGTTACTGATCTAAAGTTTTAAATGTTATTACGGTGAATAGTAATGTTTAACTTATTGATGCCATGTCTAGTCTACTATATTGAAGTAATATGAGAGCTATAAACCATTTATGTAGTCAAAATAAAATAAAATATTCATTCTGTTATTTCCAAGTTTTGCTATTATTTCAAAATAAATAGAAAATTGGTACAAATTCATATATAATGTTTTACTTTATGGGTAATGTTAACCTTTACAATTTAAGGGGAAAAGTTAAAGTGTAATATGGCAAATGATTGTTTTCAGATGCCTTATTCAATTTATGTTCTCTAAGCCTGTATACAAGTGTTAAATAGTACTACACTTTGGAGTGTAAATGGTGTCTCAAGGAGCACAAGTAGAAGCTTTATAATTGGCCCACAGTATTATTGTGAAATCAGGAAGCAATTAAATCTTGTTTCATCAGGACTGCTCTTGGAAGAGATTGTGGACCTCTACTTTCTATTCTCTATTTGTTTATGACATAAGGAGAAAGAATTTGTTTATTGTGTACACATGTCCAAATGCTATGCTGCTTTTAAAGGGAGTCTGAAGCCTCAAGAGCTGTGAGCCAAAATAAAGATTCTATCTTCTGAATTCGCTCATCTGTGTCCTTTGTTAGAAGAATGTTATGAGAACTAATGCAAAAAGAGTCACATTTCATACTTGCCTTTACAGCTTCTCCCATCTTCTGTTATTTCAAATCCATCCTTGCAGTAACATCTTGTAACATTTCTGATCATTGCACATTTAAACTGGCAATTCAACTGCTGACAACTGGGTAGCAATTCTGTAGAAGGAAAATAACACAGTCTCTGTATCAAATTGTGCAATACAAATATTTACATTTAAACATCATTAATATTTAATATAATGAACCCAAAGAGGAAGCTATGTCTATTGTCTTAAAAGCACACTTGCTTACATCTATTTGAAGAATTGATAACAAAATTTAATGCTGACCTGTGCTCAGTTTTTGGCTTGTTAGCATATTACTATGTTCAAATGACAATTCCTTCCAAATTCTGGTAAATTATATTATTTCAGGAGGGAAAGTGTCAGTGTGAAGGTTCATTTCCCTATCCATGCCTTTTCTGCTTGACACATGAATTGATTTTCTAACATTGGAAGCTTGTTTTGATTCACCAATTCATGAGTAACCTGTATAAAATCAATGTGTGCATATTCTACCTCATTAATTTTCTTTTCATTGATGGAAATATTATAGAAATACTGGACACTATATATTTCATTATACTTCAGTTCTTTCAGGAGAAATTTATCACTGAAGCACAAGTTAGCAAACCCTCCAAGTAAATTCAGGTTCACTGTGATAAATGCAGAAGACAGTGGGTGGCAGGGGTACACATTGCACAGTTGCTAATGGGTGGGATTTGAAAGAACTGAAAAGTATTTTGATAGAAGACAATGATGGCTTATCTTCCCTGAAAACATTTTTCTAATGTATTATAACAGTACAATTTTCCCATAGGAGTTCTGAAGATTAAGTTAAATGAATCAAAATATGTTGCTATTTGGCACAAATTTATTTGTGCTTTATAAAAATGAATAAAAAATAATAGAAAACAAATATAAATAATACATCTGGAGCATTCTGAATTGGACACTGGGTATTTTAGTTGGATATAATTTTCTACACGGTTCCCTCGCCTCAATTGTTTTTCAATTACAACATAAGACTATTTCATGCTCCTCTTAAAATTCAAAACCTACTTCCTAATTTTCACTTATTTATACAATCAATGTTTCTTATTTCTTTCAGGAAGCTGAAGTAGTCAGAAAAGATTTTACTACGTTCACAGGCCATATCTGCTCATCTGTGTAAATTCCTGCCCCCCACTTTTTAAACTTAGCTGAACTAATAATAATAGCCCTGACTCCACCTCTTCTCTGCTAGCCCCCTCCTCTCTCCTATTCAAGGTCACGGCTTAGGTTGTGCTTCTGTTCCCCTTCTGGTCATTATTTTATCATTTATTTTGGGTCTGGGTTGTTAAGCTAAAACCTTACCATTTGCAAACTTTTTGTTGAAACCTAGCCACACTCAATATTTACATACAGCTTGTGACTGCTTTCATAACACCTCAGAGACGACAAGGCCCACAAAGTACAAAGTATATTCTCCTTTCTGCTGCAGAAAGCATTCTCTGAACGCTATGCTAGTTCATTCTCAGTTCCAAACATGCGCTTTTTTTTTTATATACCCAGACTACAAACAAAGGCCGTAGACCTCAGCTCATGCTTCTCCATCATCATGAACTATTGCAAATTCTTCTATTTCCTCTTTCTCCTTTGTATGTGTCTAGATAATGTAACTATGTACATGCCTACTTTCTTCGTGTATTTATATCTTAAACTTACTTCATTAAATTACCTTCAGGACTCAGATAGGAAGCCCTGGTAACCCTCATGCTTCTATGTGCACTAGCTCTGCTTGATCTATGTTACTTGACCATTTATCAGCTCATTCTGCTTAAAGTGTAGCATGTAATTGTCTTTGTACCCATTTCACGGCCTATTTTGTTGAGCTCCATTTCTTCTCATCTACCCACTGATGTAACATGCCAAGGCAGAAACTGTGGTATTTTTATCTCTCTGTTGATCACTTGTGAACTCCATTGTTTAGAACACAAATGCTGTTTTAGACTTTGAAGGCTAGTTTTACCCCTCTCAATTTCCAACTTTCATAAGCCCAATTATTGAAACGTTATATTAATTTTCTCTTTTTAAATTATATATAAGTTTTCTTAATGTATCTTTAACATATATAAAACACAATGTAGTTCAAAAACTGAAGGTATGCTAAGAAAATATGGATATAGATATTATTAGTTATTTAATACACAATGTCCATGCCTTCTGGCTAAAGAATGTTAATACAAAATATGGAATGAATGATTCTTCTAAAATCTTAGCTCTGTCTACTATGTCTGGCTGAATTTAAGAATCAGGTTATGATTGGGTAACTTAGTTTGTTGGTGTTTAATTTCTTGAGTTCTTTATAGATTTTGGATATTAGCCCTCTGTCAGATGTGGGGTTGGTAAAGACATTTTCCCAAACTTGTAGTTTGCCTTTTGGTTTTAATGACAGTTTCCTTTACCTTAGAAAAGCTTTTCAGTTTCATGAGGTCCCATTTATTTATTGTTGGTCTTAGGGCCTGAGATATTGGTGTTCTGTTCAGGAAGTTGTCACCTATGCCAATAAGTTCCAGGCTTTTCCCCACTTTCTCTTCTATTAGATTTAATGTGTTCAGTTTTATGTTAAATGGGGTACAGATATAAACAGAGAATTCAAAAAAGAGGAATAAAAAATGACCGAGAGACATTTGAAGAAATGCTCAACATCCTTAATTGTCAGAGAAATGCAACTCAAGATGACTCAGATTCCATCTCACTCCTGTCAGAATAGCTAAGATCAAAAATTCAAAAGATAGCATATGCCAGCAAGGCTGCGGAGAAAGAGGAACAGTACCACATTGCTGGTGGGAGTGCAAACTTGTACAACTACTGTGGAAATCAGTCTGGAAATATCTTAGAAAACTTGTAATAACTCTACCTGTAGACCCAGCCATACCATTCCTGAGCATACATCCAAAAGATTCCTCACAAATCCACAAGGACATCTCATCATCTATGTTCATAACAGCTTTATTTGTAATAGCTAGAAACTGGAAACAACCCAGATGTCCCTCAAATGAAGAATGGATAAAAAAAAAAAATCTGTGATACATTTACACAATGGAATACTACACAGCTATCAGAAACAAGGAAATCATCAAATAGATGGAACTAGAAAAGCTCATCATGAGTGAGCTAGCTCAGACTCGGAAAGATACACATGGCATATATTCACTTATAACTGGATTTTAGCCATTATAGTATAGGATAACCATCCTACAATCAATAGACCCAAAAGAGCAGGAACAGGGATGGTACTTGGTTACCTGTCAGTGGGACACCCCACCCTAGTGGAACTGCCATATATGCCTCCTGTGCAAGAGGAAGTTCTTAGACCTCATGTGACTAACGACCTAATGGGGGCTGATACATGGAAACACTCCACATCAGAGTCATAGGATGGGTAGGAGAGGGAGTAGGGGGTGGGAGGTATGGGCCAGGAGGGGTGGAGTGAGGGGGTGGCAATGGAGATGAAACGAAGTAATGAATGTTTGCTTAAAATGAATTTATGAGTATACTTATAATTATGAAATTATAAGTATGAATGCTTAAATAAATAAAAATTTCAAAATGTAAAACAAAGAATCAGGTTATGAATATAAAATCTCTTTGATCCTTCATAGTATTTCAGAAGAAGAAACTGTAGCTACAAGGTAGACCAAGACTTTACTGTAAGTATAGGACATAAATTTACTATAGGGGCAGTCAACCTGCAAACTTGATAGCTGTCTAAATTCTCACTATATAATTGAGGCTGCATATAATTTAACTAATTGATAAATTATTGTTAATTATACCCTAATAATTAGTTTCTAGAGACACAGAATGTAGTTCATAATTGGTATTGGATCAATAAATCAATATAATATCTTGACTTTATAATAAGAATTAACATTAATCATCATTTATAGTTAATTACTATAAGCTAAAGCCACAAGGTCATCTATATGCCTCCCAAACTTGAGTAACTAAACTGTGAATCATGGAAGCAGTCCAAACTTCACTTAAATTTACAGGGCACTTCAGTCTGGTGCTCCCTGAGCACTTACCCTGGGCTAAGAACACTGTTGTGGTTTCACATTCTAAAATTTTGTGTAGTTCCATATATCAGTTGTCATGGGGCATAGTAGTGAATAGGGTTAGTAAAAAGGATAGCAATATAAAAACTACCTGTAACTCAGTGTAAAACAATACACTGAAAAAAATACCCAGCAATTTCATGATTTATAAAGAGGGTTCGATATGAAAAGTATCAGAGAAATATTTGTGAAAAACAGAATTCAAGCAGATTTTCAATAGTGGGTTAGAGAAATGTCTCAGTCATTTAGAACACTTGCTGTGCAACCACGAAGACCTGAATTCAGAGACAGAAACCCTCAAAGCAATCTAGAAGTCATCTCAATTGGGCCTATCATCTTAGCTGTGGGGAGACCAAACTGGAGAATCAATGATCATTACTGATTGCCAACTTAAATGGAAATTGTGAGTTTCAGCGAAAGACCTTCCCTTAAAGGAACAAGGTAAGAAAATGATCTGACATACCTTCCTATGGCTTCGGTATGTGATACACAGACAGGCAGGTGCAGAAAGACACACAGTCTTGTGCTTACACCACACACACACACACACACACACACACACACACACACACACACACATATATATGCACATTCACATGTATCCCACCCCACACATATAGTGAAAAGAAAAAAAGAAATATTTAAAAGATATGGAAGCAAGGATAAAACACAGACAACGGAAACTGGATGGAATGTTTAATATTGTAAGAACTGGGAACAGAGTTTTACTAGGGTGTCAGAACATGAGATTATATTGTAGACTAACTGTAACATTCTATTTTTTCAGTAACACTGTTGTTCTCTGTGATTCAAATGTATCACTTTCCATTTAATCCATTTGTCCAGCTTCTCCTTGTTAAGGTCTAAATTCACAATAGAATCCCAAATGTTCATTTTTTCGTCTGCAGAACCCTTTAATTGTGTAAAGCCTATTGGACAGAGAATGTGGTCTACAGAAAAGTCTCCAACAGGAAGGAGGATGGGAAAACCAGGAGAAATTAAAAAAAAGTGAAATACTGGATCTAGAAGGTCAGACTCTAAACTCAGTTTGTGGTCTAAAGGTAAAATATAGAAAGAAATCTGGATTATATTTGAATCTCTGGGGCATTCCCTTCACGAGAGTATGTGTATGTACAGGATAAAGGTGGAAGATGATCAACCAGTATATGGCCTTGAGGGAAATTGCTAAATATCATCTATAAAAATATATTACAAATGGTTGTGAAGGAGGAGCAGGATAAAACCAAAATTCAATATTAGGCTTGTTTATAAAAGCACTATGAAATGTTGTAATCTATTTGACTTGCTTAGTGGTTGTACAAGTTTGCACTCCCACCAGCAATGGAGGAGGGTTCCCCTTTCTCTTCAACAACACCAGCATGTGCTGTCATTTGAGTTTTTGATCTTAGCCATTCTGACAGGTGTGAGATGGAATCTCAGAGTCGTCTTGAGTTTCATTTCTCTGATGGTTAAGAATGCTGAGCATTTCTTCAAGTACCTCTCGGCCATTAGAGATTCCTCCTTAGTGAATGCTAGGTTTACTTAGCATCTATGCTTAATTACAGGCAAAATTATAATGGCTATATATGTAATTATCAATGTATTAATCCATGTTGTTATAAAGTTTATTCAAGTACCACATAAGTTCCATTGTTAATCATTATTTTTCCAGAATGTCTTTCATATAGGAGTGTCATTGGCTCATGAGTTATCATCTTATAATTTGGTCTCCTACTGAGTTAACAACAATAATTAAATCAATGAGCTCTCCAGATGAGAACATGGACCTCTAGACATATCAGATCCCTAATTTCAACATTGTCACAAAACATAACTGTTTCTTTCATTTAAAGAGACAAGTCAGTTTTTAAAATATTCAATAAGATTCCATCAGTGGAGATTCTCCTACTTTGATCTATTTTAAAGAATATTTTTAATGTTCCCAAAAAAATCTAAAAAGAAGGAAAAGGTCAAAGGTGTAGACTAAAAAGAGATTCATGTACTTTTTCTAGTGCAAGCTAAGTTTCCAAGTAGTATGTAGCTTTGCAACATCTAAACTTTGAAGATCTTAGATTTGTAAAGTAGATTTTTGAATTTGTATTACTCTAACATAACAAAAACAACATGAGAAAATATTAATTTATGCAAACTCTGAGATCTCTTTTATTTCTTATATTTATTTTTGCTTGGTGATGGTAGAATATTATATTAAGATTATAAAAAGTATGAATCAACTCCTCCACCTTAGGAATTCCAGGCTATGCAGTGCTTCCAAAAGTAGGAAAATATAAACTATCGAACTCCTTCTAGCTTCTTCTTCCTAAGCAAATAATGGTCATTTTCTACATCTGAGACATCTATCTGGCTTTGGGCTATATTGTTGATAGTATCAGTAGTCTCCCTTTTATTATAGCAACATGGCACTCCACTGTATGAAAATATGCAGTATGTTTGTTTACACACTGATACACATTTAGTTGATTATATTTAGTATTATATGTTAAACACTGAAGTATGATTTGTATAAATATAGATTGAAGTAAGTTTTATGACTGAGATTTCTGACTTTCATCATTAAAGAATATTTCACTTCAGAAGAAACTAAAAAATTGTTTTGCAGATTGACAAGTAGTGTTAGGTATATTTTTAGAACATCATGCTCTGTTTATCCACATCCCCATCTTCTTTTCAGTATCCTTGTATTTTGTGAACAAGAAAATTGGAAGTCTGATTGGACGAGTCTTTGCAATGCTCTTTTTTATTAGCTCTTAAGTAATTCAGGTTTACTGTATCTCCACATAAATTTTAGAATATTCATATCTGCTCCTACCTGTATGTTAATAAAAGCAGTGCACACTCTATAGACTAGAGAATGCTGTTTTCTAATTCACAAATTATAAAATATCTATCTACACTTACTGTGGATTCCTGAGTTTTATGACTTGCAATATGCCAATGTTATAATCTTATAATTGTATCTGCATTTGTTGTTTGAATTCATTAACATGAAATTGTTTGTTGAAATGAAATAGAATTTAGAAATGTGTTTTATTTGACAAATTTGCATTCTATGGTATTGTTAAACTAAACAAAGCCAAAAACCATTAAATTATAAATTTTAGATAATAATTTTAGCAAATTAAAGATATCAGCAATGCAAAAAGAGAATATTACCATAGACTCTGTTGTTTTGAAGAGATAAGAGAAAACAGGATAATTATTAATCCATACTTTTGATAACTTAATTGATAGCTTCCTTAAAAAGACAAACTTCCAATCTTTATTTTAAAAATAGATAAAATTAGAAATTATAAATATATAACTTTAGTTGAAACTTTTCTCCAAACGGAAACTCTTAGACCACATTATATCACAGAAGAGTATATCAATAAGTTTAGAATTAAAAATAGAAAGAAAAATGCTGGGTTGAGGATGTAGTTCAGTGATAGTTCTTGTTGACCTACCAATAGAAAAAAAATAATGTCGTAGTTTGAGTAATAATGGCCCTCCAATAGGGAGTGGCACTATTAGTAGTTGTGGGCTTGTTGTAGTGGGTGTGGTCTTGTTGGGGTAGGTGTGACCCTGTTGGAGAAATTTTGTCACTGCAGATGCAGGCTCTGAGGTCATTTATATGCTCAAACTATGCCCACATGGGACACAGATTACTTCTGTTGTTTGGGGATCAAGATGTAGAGAACTCCTAGTTCCTTCTCCAGCACCATGTCTGCCTGCACACTGCCATGCTTCCCATCATGACCATAATGGACTAAAACTGTAAGCTAGCCCCAATTAAATGTTTTCTTTGTAAGAGCTGCTGTGGCCATGGTGTCTCTTCACAGCATTAAAACCCTAACCAAAACAAATGGCAAGAGAAAGAAAATAACAACAGTAAAAGGAAAATCTATGCAAACTCTTCTAGAAATAGAGCTTCTATGAACATTTATGAGATGACAATTCCATTAATCACCACCAAAGGAAAACAAAATTTTATAATGAAAATTTAACTGGGTACACATGGTATCATAAAGATGCTCAAACTTCAAGTGAGGAGATACATATCTTCTTCTTTCGCAAGAGACTCACACTTCTAATGTTAGCAAAGTTTCAAATTTGATTTATAGCAAGTCAATTTCTTTTGGAATTTATTAATATACAATTTTAATTTACATAAAATGCTCTATAATTTGTGGCAAGTTATATAAATACACAAATACCAACTAGTTTAGAAAGGAGGTGAGAAAAATCAGGTTTACTAAGTGTGTTTTCCAAGCAAGGTCAGAGTATTTAGGAGTATTATGTAGGTTGTATTAATATTTCACATTTAAATTTTGCAGAAATCATGTACACTAGTCCATTTTCTGTGTTACTATAGCAAATATACAAAGTCATTAACCTTGTAAAGTAAAGAGGTTTATTTACCTGGCAGGTTTGGAGGGTCAGCATACGCTTCATTCTAACTTAACTTTAGTAAAGATCTCATGACAAATTTCCCTACAATATCCAGAAGTTATGAAGGATAGACAAGTCACATTTTTAACCAGGAAACCAAGATTTAGGAAACAACTCACAGGCTTATAAAACTTGATCTTAGAAGACTTCACTCCACAATAGCACTGTGTCCTACTGAAGACAAGGCCATGAATACCTTGAAGCTGTCCCATCAGGTCACAACTCTTAAAATTCACTTCCCAAATGACACATGTAGGACCAAGTTTCTAATTAAACTTTGGAGGAACATTCTTAAACCACTTTCAAACCTTAACAGCAAAATACGGTAGTTTTAGTTTAAAACTAACCAACTTAGGACTTTATTTTGATCAGTGTACTTAATTGTGACCAGCAAGGGCAAATATCTTCAATTTTACTGCTAATGTTTAGAAAAATATAGTTGCCAAGTAGTAATTGCGTGTATACAGTAAGGAAGTTTTTTCATTTCTAGGGGGAATAAAGAAAGAAGAATACATAGTTGAAGAAATCTGTACTCATATAAATTATAGAACACTGCTTACATATGTGTAAAGCACAGCTCATTAGTCACATGTGTATAGACTATGAGAAAAAATATAAGACATTGTTTATAACTTTAACTACTTGGTTAGAGTAGGGAAGGCAACATGACAGAATCAACCTCTTCTTCAATAGGGATTTAAGTTTTTCTATCAGAATTTCTTCTTTATATTTATTGAGAAATATCAATAACTAAAATTCTCCAGAATATGAAAAAGAAAACATCTTTCTCTACATGAGTCAACATTGCTCTTTAAAACCTCCCACAGAGACCCAATCCTTAGGAAGCAATGATTATAAACCTGAGGTGGTATTTGTATGATCAATACTGTGAGAAAGTAAACAAAACAAAATAAAACAAAAACCAGAAAATCTACTTCAGTGTTTGTAGTATTAAGGAAGTAAATGCATACTACAGTTGCTGATGGCAGGAATGGTGGTATAGGGTTTGATAATCCAATTATATAGATTAATCATCAAGCAACATGGGAGGACCACTGAAATGATCTGATATATGAAGGGCATTGAATTTTCCCAGAAAAGCAGAACTCATCTATGATCCCAGAACTTGAGAGATACAAACAGGAATACTAGCATACTGGCAGTTTAAAGTCATACTCTGCTACATGATGAGTTTGAGGCCAGCCTGAGTTAAATGAGAGACCCTGAGCCCCCCCCCCCCGAAAAAAAACCTAAAGCAAATGAACAACAAAACAAATGGAAAAAATATACTAAAATCTTGCATCATCTAGAATGGATGGGAGACCATGATGACATTAAATTCTTTAGTAATAAAAAATGGAAATTTGAATACAGTAAAGTAATATCTTAAAATGGAATGCATTATTTATATTATCCTGTATTTGTATACACTAAATAACCTTACCAATTCAGAGAATATACTATTTTCAGATGTACAAAATCAGCAGAAAATTGTCATCAAACCAACTTTTCTCAGGATGATTTTAGACAGAATTTTTCATTCTCCCAACATATATGAACTTAGATTCAGAAGAAAGAGTAACTAAAACAGCACTTCTGAGTGCTTCTCTAATATAATACTTCTGAGGAGAGAGGTGATTGGACATTTCAGGAGATAGGTATGCATCCCAGTCTACTACAGAGCCCATGTACAGCATTGAAGGAAGTGGCACCAATGATTTGAAGAATAATATAAGGCTTGTGTTGATAATACACCTGTTGTAGCTTTGGAGACCAGGTGTGCTCAAATGCTGATATGTTTGTCCTGATTTAATGGCTGTCTGTAACTTAATGACATTAGAAGCATAATTCTAAGTCAACAATAGTCCAATTTAAGAAAAAGCATCATAGATTGTATCTCTATCTACATATCAGCTGGCACTCTTGCTCTTCAGTGACATGGGACCAAGTACATACTATGCTTAGGGGCAAGAATCAGAGAAGCCATAAAAACAGGAGATGACTGTTCTGTTCAATGTAAGAACATCAGAACCTATTGAATAGTATGGTATATGCACATACATATATGTGCCTTATTTCAGACTGATTAATTTAAAATATGAATCAGAGATCTTCACTATAAGAGCTTACTTTATAAACTACCAAACCACTCTACTACCTCTGATAGGGTGCTTTGTGAGAGCCCATTTTACCATATCTTGTATTTTGGTAGATACTTTAGAGCCATTGAAGACTGTGTACAATAATTTTTTTCTCCCTTAATCTTTTTCTTGCCTTCAGTGTAATTGTGAAAACTGTTGAGGATACATTTGGAAACATTCTCCCAGGCTGTGATTAAGTAGAAGTCAAAACTAGACTCAAGAGATGAAAGACAACAGATAACAGCAAACCCAGGAAACACATCTGGAGACAATAGATCGCAAACTGAGGAAACATATTTCTAAATAACACACTTCAAAATGTGGAGACACACCTTTCACATGTTGTTTTGTTCCTTTGTTAGTGGTGATGGGTTAGTGCATAGAGACCTAAGTGGAAATAACTACCTCTGGCAACCAGGGAGAAAAATCTGAAAGGAAAACTCCTACCCAAAGAGAAGATCACATGATCCAATTATTATTTAGAAGTGTACATAGAAAGTCAATTAAAAAAGAAATCAATTTGTTAACCATAAATGCTACTCAAAAAGGTAAATTATATAAATTTGCATACGGAAAGGCAAACTAAAACTTTCAAAACCCTTGGGGAGGAAATCATAATCTTATAGATATTTTAATGATGAATAAGAAAAATATAATCTATAATTCTTTATAATAATAAGAATCCATTATTTTAAACAAATATAACAACTCAATTTTATCTTCTCAATGAAAGAATACTGTAAGAAAATTTAAATTTCTAGGAATGAGTCAAACTTCATAAAAATCCTAATTATCACTTACTCATTTCTTAGGTTCATTATATACACTCTATAAAGATTTTATTCATTACAACATGAATAAAAAGAAAAACTTAAACAAACTTTTTGATAATTTATAATAATATAGAGAATATGGAAGCAGAAAGAAGGTTTCTCAGAAAACTAAATATGAAATTACCATATGCTCTAGCTCCCACATTTTCCCATTAAGTACACAAGGAAAATAAAGACAGTGTATGAAAGTAATTCTACCTACAAATCCATTTTCATTGAAGCAATATTCAAAATAGCTAAGGTTTGGAATGAGCCTAGTTACCATTCAACAAAGGAATGGTTGAAGAACACATACACACATAAACAAACACACACACATAAACACACCCACACACACAGACACACACACACAGAGAGAGAGAGAGAGAGAGAGAGAGAGAGAAAGAGAGTTATTCATTTTATTAACCTATAAAGAATTAAATCCTTCATGTTTTTTTAATGTTTATTTATTACTTTAGGTTACATCTCCAACACAGTGTCCTCTTTCCACCCTCCCAGTCCTGACCTCCCACCCTTCACCCTTAATGTTTTACAAGTTGATGGGAGTGAATAATTTGAAGTGTAGAAAAAAGGAGAGAAAGAGAGCTACATACAGACAAATACTTCCTATTTTCTCTCATGTACAGAACATGGTAAAAATAAACCAGAAAGAAGAGAAATTTTTACAGAAAAAAGGGAGATAAATAGAACTAGGTAGACATGATCCTTACATGAAGAATGTATGTGTGGATGTATCACAGTGAGGCTGGGCATTTAGTTTAGTGTATTATGGTTCTAGCATGAAAAGACCCTGGGCTAGATAGCACCATCACCTCAAATGAAAATAATGGCACTATCATAGAGAATACCGCCAATATATACAATTAATATTAATAATATCAGATATGAGAGAAACTAAAAGTAAAGAGATATTTTCTTCTAAATATGTAAATAGCATAATTTTTATATTCTAATCTTCTCTTATCTTGGGTGCTGTTTAGTTGTGAGTTTTGAGAAAATGGTGATATTTTAAAAAATATCTTTATGAACATATATCATCTTGATTTAACATTTCAACACATGTTACCACAATTTACTGCTATGGAAGAAAGGAGAGAGTGAGAAAGAGAGAGAGAGAAGGAAAGAGGAGGCAGAAGAGAGGAGAGGCAAGGAAGAGAAGGAAGGAGGAAGAAAGGGAAGGAAGGAGGGAGGAAGGGATAGAGGAAAGGGAGGGAAGAAGGTAGGAAGGGAGTGAGAGAGTAAGGAAGGATGGAACAAAGGAAGGAAGGAAGGAAGGAAGGAAGGAAGGAAGGAAGGAAGGAAGGAAGGAA
>CAJQZJ010033271.1:2669471-2731111 GCA_907164525.1 Lophiomys imhausi
GAAGGAAGGAAGGAAGGAAGGAAGGAAGGAAGGAAGGAAGGAAGGAAAGGTCTTCAATCTTCTCTTGTAAGCAAAGTAGCGCCAGCTGCTTTTCTGTCTCTGGTCTTAAAAGATAAACATCTTGCTGACATAGGTCAGGGAAAGAGTAAGGTTTTGGATTTAATTTGTACAGTACTATTTTATACCCTGGACACTTTGGACTTTGATTTTTGAATAAATTAATAAGTATACTAACTAACATCATCTTGTCGTGTGGCTTGATAAGTAAACAGAGCTTGGGTCCCCTGACCTGTCACCTTAATTCTGTGAAAAAAGAACAGTGTATCCTGCTTTAACAATGAGGGTTTCCTTTTTTCTGTTTATCTTTTACCTTCCAACAGGAACAATCTATGTAGAAGAGTCAAAGGACATGGGAAGCTGATTTCTTCAGGAAAGAATGTACAAATTTGAGCCTCAGGGAATAGTGTAATGTTCATCTATAGACACTCAATCAATAACTGGGACAGTTTTGTCAGAACCTGGCTTTATTCCTTTTTTTATTTAATCAATAATTTTTATCAACACACTAAATAGTGGGTTGTCCTCAAACATATGTGTCATTACACTTTTTTTCTTCTTTATTATACTCTAACAAGGTTCCCTCTTGCCCCAATCTGGCTGTACTTCTCTTATTTAGTCTTTTCTGCTTTCTTCATGGACGTATTTAAATTTCATTATCTTCTCCATTATCTATCTCCATTCAGACCTTTTTCTGTCTTCACTCTATTCTCTTTCTAGTTTTGTGACCTACACATGTATGTACATGAATATACAAACATGTATGTAAACACTGTTATATATTAAATCTAGGCTCTACATATAAGGTAAATCTGGTATTTTCCCTTCAGACCCATGCATATTTTCTTGAGAATGATATTTTCCTGTTATATTTATTTTCCTACAAATGTCGATTCGATTTGTCTTTGTAAATGATAAAATTCCATTGTGAGTACATGAACTACATTTTCTTTAACCACTCATCTGATGATGGACACATAGGCTGGTTCTGATTCTTGGCTGTTATGAAAAATACAGCAATCAACATGCATGGCAAGTATGTTAAGTGTATGTGATAGCTTATAGTACTTTGAATAAATTCAAAAGAGTGTTATGTTGAGTGGGAGTTTTGCACTTAGCTTTTTGAGGGTTCTCACATTTATTTTGCTAGTAAGAGTTTCTCATCCTGCCCCATCTTGCCCAGTATTTGTGGTCAGTTATTTTCTTGATGATAACAATGCTGACTAGAGTAAACTGGCATCTCAAAACAGTTTTAATTATCATTTCTCTGATGACTGAATTTGTTTAATACTTTCTCAGTACTTATTGGCATTTATATTTTTTCTTTTGATAACTGTTTAGGAAATGGGTTAGGCCATAACATTCATTCAGTAGAGTGTTCACATACATATCCTCATCAAATAATACAAAGAAAATAAACAAAGGAGATAGCTACAAATAAGAAGAGAATTTAAATTATACCTACTTGAATATAACATTACTTTATGCTTCAATGATTGGAGGTGAAACACCAGAAATTCTTAGACCTAATAAACACTTTAAACAAAGTAGCAAGATAGAAAACTCAACATACAAAAATCTATATTCCATTAATCAGTTTGTCTAGAAAAACTCATTCAGTAGAGCTTTAAAAATCCATGAAAGTGAACCTAACCAAGGGCCTGAAAGACTCTTGTAAGAAAATCTCTAAGACACTAAAGAAAACAATTGAATAGGAAGACTTTCTATGCTTTTGAGGTAGCAGAATTGTGTTGAAAAATGACTACATTATGGAAATTGATCAAGATAGACAATGAAACGTGAATCACAATATTAATGACATTCCTCACAGATTAGAATAAAATCTTAAAATTCAAGTGGTAGTACAAAAATAGCGACAGTAGTCCTAAACGGAAAAAAAAAAACAAAACATTGCCTATCAGTACATTTTATCTTACATTATGTTAGTCATAGTACAAACTTAATCATGACTGAGGAGATGGCATGCATAAGTGCTTGTTGAATAAGCATGAAGACCAGAGTTCAAGTCTTGATCATCCACATAAAAAGCTGGATGTGGCCATTTGTGCCTCTAATTCCAGTGTCATGAGGACCAGAGAGGGGTAGATAGGGTAGCTAGAGGGACTTTTCAGTCACCAGCTTATCTATGGGATCAGTGAGAGACTCTCTTTAAAAAAAAATAAGGCAAAAAGTAATAGAGCAGAGGACAGCAAAATTTCCCCCGTGGCTTCTTTGCATGTGCAAAGGAAAGTGTACATATCCCACACATATATACACCACACACACACCACATGCACACACACACAACAAGCCCACATATATAATCACATACACATACATATAACACAAACATATAACAAAAACATACACATACACAAAACAACACACATATCTACACATATATATCCAACATACACATATATAACACACACGTATATAGCATAAATACATACCACAACATAAAATGAAAACACACATGTATACTACACACATACAATACACATATATACACACAGACACACAGACAAACACATACACACACATACACACACAGACAACACTACACACCAGAACAACAAACAACAATCCTAGTTTGGTATTGGCAGAAAAAATATATATAGACTATATACATTTCAATGAAATAAAATAGATGTTCTTCAAAAATCTACATGGCTACAGCCACCTATAATATTTGACAAAAAAGGGTCAAAATATTAAATAAAAGTCTCCAAAGCAAATTAAATATAAAAACTTAATTTCTATTTAAGAACTGATGTAGGGAGGAAAAGACTTTTAAAAAATGGGATATAAACACAATATAGGAATGATAAAGAAAATGAACAGATTATTGAATATGCTCTTATATCTTTGTATATTGATACAAAATCAAGACTATATTTGGCTACATTGGTATTGATCATTGTATATTGATACAAAATAAGGATTATATTTGGCTACATTGGAATTGATCTTTGTATATTGATACAAAATTAAGGTTAACCCTTTTAAGGGTATTGTACCTAGGTAAATCTTAAAAATGGAATGTGAATTTTTCACCTTTTGATAGCAACTGTCACAAACTTTATAGGGATAATTAAGAGATGCGAACTAATAGTCATTCAAACATGTCATTTTGTTAGGTACTAGCATAGTTTATTACAGATGTGTTCTAAGTTAAGTGGAAATCAAGTTGCTAAGAGACAAATAAAGTTATATCTTTTACTCTACAAAAAAAATTCAAGGTGATAAGTATGGGTCTAATTTCATTCTTTTACATGTCAACATTCAGTTAGACCAGTACCATTTGTTAAAGAAGCTCTCCTTTTTCCATTGTACAGATTTGACTTCTTTGTCAAAAATTAAGTGAACATAGGTGTGTAGGTTCATTTATGGGCCTTCAATTCGATTCCATTGATCCACTGGTCTGTTTCTATACCAGTACCATGCTGTTTTCATTACAATTGCTCTGTAGTATAGCTTGAAGTCTGGGATGGTGATACCTCCAGATTTTTTTTTAATTGTACAGGATTGATTTACCTATTCTGTGGTTTTTTTATTCCATATGAAGTTGAGAATTGTTTTTTTCCAGGTCTATAAGAATTGGTATTTTGATAGGAATTGCATTGAATCTGTATATTGCTTTTGGTAGGATGACCCATACTTATCACCTTGCACAAAACTTAAGCCCAAATGGATCACAGACTTAATATAAAGCCTGACACACTAAATCTAACAGAACAGAAAGTGGGAAAAGCATCAAACTCATTGGTACAGGAGACAACATCCCAAACAGAACACCAATAGCTCAGGCTCTAAGATCAACAATCAATAAATGGAACCTCATGAAACTGAAAAGCTTCTGTAAGGCAAAGGACACTGTCATTTGAACAAAATGGCAGCCTACAGATTGGGAAAAGATCTTTACCAATACCACTTCCGACAGAGGGCTAATATCCATAATTTTTAAAGGACACAAGAAATTAAACACCAAGAAACCAAATAATCCAATCAAAACATGGGAAACAGAGCTAAATCAAGAATTCACAAAGGATGAATCTCTAATGGCAGTGAGACATTTGAAGAAATGCTCAACATCCTTAATCATCAGAGAAATGCAACTCAAGACAACTCTGAGATTCCATCTCACACCTGTCAGAATGGCTAAGAACAAAAACTCAAATGGCAGCACTTGCTGGTGAGGTTGAGGAGAAAGGGGAACACTCCTTCACTGCTGGTGGGGATGCACACTTGTACAACCGCTATGGACATCAATCTGGTGATATCTTAGAAAACTTGAAATAGCCTTACCTCAAGACCCAGTCATACCACTTCTGGGTATTCACCCAAATGATTCCTCACCAAATCACGAGGACATAGCCTCATCTTTGTTGATAGCAGCCTTATTTGTAATAGCTAGAAACTGGAAACTACCCAGATGTCTCTCAACTGAGGAATGGATTAAAAAAATAAAAAACCAAAACTGTGGTACATCTACACAATGAAATACTACTCAGCTAGCAGAAACAAAGGGAATCAAGCAATTCACAGCCAAATGGATGGAGCTAGAAAAGTTCATCCTAGGTGAGCTAACCCAGACTCAGAAAGATGTTCATGGCATCTATGACTTATAAGTGGATTTTAGTCATATAGTTTAGGATAACTATCCTACAACCAACACACCAAAAAAATAAGGAACATAGAATTTGTTACCTAATAATGGGGCAATTTTCCCTAGGGGTGCTACCATGTAGGCCCCCAGTGCAAGAGGATGCTCTTAGCTCTCATATGACTGTTGAACTGAGAGGGGCTGATATATAGGAACACTCCACATCGGAGGATTGGGATGGGTGGGAGAGGATGGGGAGGGTGGGAGGGTGAAACCGGGAGGGGTGGAAGGAGGGCACTGTGATGAGGATGTAACTTGAAGTAATAAATAAAAAACATTTAAAAAATTCAGAATTGATAAACAAATTTTATAAGACTCGAAACTTTGAAACTGCTAGAAAAATATCTTAAAGATTTCATGATACAGGCATGTGCAAGAATGAATACATGACCATACTTCATAGAACAACTAATAATTCTAAGAATTAACAAATTGGATTCCAAGAAATTGAAGGTTTTCTGCACAACAAAGAAAATAATCACCACAGTGGAGAGAATTTTGTAAATAGAAACCAATATTTGCCAAGAACACATCAGACAAAGACTTAATATCTAGAATATATAAAGGTTATCAAAATGAAACACAAACACATGCACACACACACATGAAGTACCCAAAATCATAAAAATCAATGAATAGACTAAGGAACTGAGTTCACACTATTCAAAATGGATTTATATCCCTTCATTTTTTCATTTTTTTCTGCTAAGAGGCCTGTGTTAGTAGTGTCACTGATGGAAGGAAGACCAATAGAGGATGAGGGAATATATTTCATTACATTTAATTCTTGTACTTTCTTAACACTGATTTTAGACCAATATGTCAATACATATAGATTTTTTTCTTATATATAGTGATTGATGGAGGAAGACCCAGTCCATTGTGGATAGTGCTAGATCTGGGTTTATGCTTCTGGATTCTATAAGAAAGCAGACTGAGCAAGCTTTGGGGAGAAAACCAGGAAGCAGCACCCCTCCATGGCCTCTATGTCAGCCACTGCCTCCAGGTACCTGCCATTTTTGAATCTTCTCCTGACTTCCTTCAGTGATGAACAGTGATATGGTAATGTAAGTCAAATGATCCCTTCTGTCCCCACCTTATTTCTGATCACAATATGTCATCACGTCAATAAAAATCTCTAAGACAATAACTCATATCTTTTGTCACAGCCTGAAAATGATGTTGAAAAAGAAAACTACTTTCATTTTCTTAGACGAGAGGGTCATACTTAAAAACGCATGTATAGTTTCAGATCATTGTCCTAACAATAACAAGAAATAAGCTTCTGTACAATGTGCCTCCCTATGCGGATGTTAGCTTCTAGTCCTTAGTCATATTTCTTTTCAGCTCATGATATGCACTTTTATACAAACTACAAGGTGTAGTGTGAGAGACCTTTAAGATAAAAAAAAATCATGATCACAGACAGTTTCAAAATTGCATGAAGACCAATTTGGAGTCTGGACCATTTCTTTTTTTCTTTTCTTTCTTTTTTTTTTTTTTTAAATTATTACTTGAGGTTACATCTCCATGTCAGTGTCCTCTTTGTGCCCTTCGCAGTCTCGCCCTCCTACCCTCTACCCCCTATCACTTCCATCATATTCCTCTGGAGGGGAGTGTCCCTACATAACAGCCCCCCACCCAGTTTCAGCAGTCATATGAGGGCCAAGAGCCTCCTCATACACTGGGGTCATATAAGACAGAACCACTAGATCGAAGTGTCTCATTGACAGGAAAAAAAAAAAAAAAGGCTACGTAACTGTTCCCTTTGGTGCTTGATTGTAGTATAGTTATCCTGTACTTTATGGCTAAAATCTGACTATAAGTGAACAGATGCCATGTGCATCTTTCTAGGTCTGGGTTAGCTCACTCAGGATGAGCTTCGCTAGTTCCATCCATTTGGCTGCAAATTGCATGATTTCATTGTTTCTGATAGCTGAGTAGTATTCCATTGTGTAGATGTACCACAGTTTTTTAATCTGTTATTCGATTGAGGGACATCTGGGTTGTTTTCAGTTTCTAGCTAGTAATAAGGCTGCTATGAACATAGATGAGGAAACTTCTTTGTGATTTGGTGAGGAATCATTTGGATGTATACTTAGAAGTGGTATGGCTGGGTCCCGAGGCAGAGCTATTCTAAGTTTTCTAAAATATTGCCAGACTGACCTCCATAGTGGTTGCACAAGCTTACACTCCCACCAGCAATAGAGGAGAGTTCTCCTTTCTCCACACCCTTGCCAGCATGTGCTGTCATATGAGCTTTCAATCTTAGCCATTCTGACAGGTGTGAGATGGAATCTCAGAATCATTTGAGTTGCATTTCCCTGATGATTAAGGATGCTGAGCATTTCTTCAAGTGTCTCTCAGCCTTTAGGAATTTCTCCCTTGTGAATTCTGTGTTTAGGAGTGTTCCCCATTTTTTTGATTGGATTATTTGGTTTCTTGGCGTTTAATTTCTTGAGTTCTTTGCAAATTATGGATATTAGCCTTCTATCAGATGTGGGGTTGGTGAAGAATTTTCTCAATCTGCAGGCTCAGGTTTTGTTTGAATGGCAGTGTCTTTTGCCTTACAGAAGCTTTTCAGTTTCATAAGGTCCAATTTATTTTTTTTAATTTCTTCAAGTCACATCTCAATCACAATCTCCCCCCTACTCCCCCCTCCAGTCCCACCATCCCACCCTCTTCCCACTCAATTACCCATCCTCATCACTTTTTTTTTTAAGTTTAAGGTATATCTTTTTCCTCCCAACAGCTCCCCTTTCAGGTCAACAAATGGTTCTTTCTCTTATAACAACAAACACAATACAAAACAACAGAAATAAATAGGTCAAAATTATGAGAGTTATATGGCTTAGCATACATTCCCAATGTCCAGTCCATATGTATTTGGCACCTGACTTTAACATTCTACTATCTAACCATCTCTATGAGTTTAAAGTTCTATATCTAACTCAGCTTTCATACTAAATTGCCTCACAATTTTAAAAACATTTTCTTAGATCCAGAACACCCTCTTGATTCCTAAACAACTCAAAATTTAACTATGAGACTCTAGATATCTATTCTTCAACCACTCCAGAGACCTGAGAGGGATAAATATATCTGGTTATATAGGAAGTGCAGGGCCTGCAGCTTCCAAAACTAAGAAATGACATACCAGTGGCTGCTTGGACAGTTTCCATTTTCTCTCTATACATTACAGCATCAATCTTCAGCCATTTGTCCCCGTTTCTCTGACAGACATTGATTGCAGAGCAGGAATTATGAAGGACTTGCCTACCCTGTCTTGGCAGAGCTAGGCTGTCAACTTACCTGCTTCCAAGTTTTGTCCTTTTTGGACAGCATTCTGTCTACAGTTGAAGCAAGGGGTTTTTCTTGCCAAGAGTTAGGCTTGCGACTAATTCAATCATCTCCCACTGGAGATGCAATTTGCAGCCATATGGAGGGAACTAGAGAAGCTCATCCTGAGTGAGCTAACCCAGACTCAGAAGGATGCACATGGCATCTATTCACTTATAGTAGGATTTTAGCTATATAGTACAGGAGGTCCCATTTATTGATTGTTGGTCTTAGATCCTGATTTGGAGTTCTGTACAAGAAGTTGTCACCTGTGCCTATGAGTTCAAGGGTTTCCTCTACTTTCTCTTTTAGTAGATTTATTGTGTCAGGTCTTTTACATGTCGACATCCATTTGGACCAGCATCTTTTGGTGAAGATGCTGTCCTTTTTCCATTGTATGGTTTTAGCTACTTTGTCAAAAATTAAGTCACTATAGGTGTGTGGGTTCATTTCTGGGTCATCACTTCAATTCCATTGATCCACTAGTCTGTTTCTATATCAGTACCATACTGTTTTCTGTAGTACAGTTTGAAGTCTGGGATAGTGATACCTCCAGATATTTTTTTATTATTATATAGTATTTATTTAGCTATTCTGGGTTTTTTTTATTCCATATGAAGTTGAGAATTGTTTTTTCTAGATCTATAAAAAATTGTGTTTGTATTTGGATAGGAATTGCACTGAATCTGTATATTGCTTTTGGTAGGATGGCCATTTTTATTATGTTGATCCTACCTATCCATGTGCATGGGAGATCTTTCCATCTTCTGATAGCCTCTTCAATTACTTTCTTCAAGGACCTGAAGTTCTTGTCATACGGGTCTTTCACTTGCTTGGTGAGAGTTACCCCCAGGTATTTTATATTGTTTGAGGCTATGGTGAAGGTTGTTGTTTCCCTAATTTCTTTCTTAGCCCATTTATTTGTTTTATAAAGAAGGGCTTCTGATTTCTTTGAATTAATTTTGTATCCAGCCACCTTGCTGAAGGTGTTTATCACCTGTAAGTGTTCTCTTGTGTAATTTTGGGGTCGCTTTATGTATACTATAATATCTTCTGCAAATAGGGATAATTTGACTTCTTCATTTACATTTTGTATCCCCTTGATCTCCTTTAGCTGTCTTATTGATCTAGCAAGAAATTCAAGTACTATGTTGAAGAGATATGGCGAAAGTGGACATCCTTGTATTGTCCCTGAGTTTAGAGGACATGCTTCAAGTTTCTCTCCATTTAATTTGATGTTGGCTACTGGCTTGCTGGATATCGCCTTTATTATTTTTAGGTATGGTCCTTGAATGCCATTTCTCTCCAGGACTTTTAGCATGAAGGGTATTGGATTTTGTCAAATGTTTTTTCAGCATCTGGCAAGATGATGGTGTTGTATTTTCCTTCAACTTGTTTATGTGGTGAATTACATTGATGGATCTTCACATGTTGAACCATCCCTGCATCCCTTCATTCCTGGGATGAAGCCTACTTGATAATGGTGTATGTTACTTCTGATGCGTCCTTGGGTTCGGTTTGCCAGGATTTTATTAAGCATTTTTGCATCTATGTTCTTGAGGGATGGTCTGAAGTTCTCTTTCTTTGTTGAGTCTTTGTGTGGTTTAGGAATCAGGGTGACTGTGGCCTCATAGAATGAGTTTGGCAGTGTTCTTTCAGATTCTATTTTTGTGGAAGAGTTTGAGGAGTATTGGTATTAGCTCTTCTTTGAAGGTGTGATAGTGTTCAGTGCTGAAACCAGCTTGCCCTGGGCTTTTTTTTGGGGGGGGGTGTTGGGAGATTTATAATGACTGTTTCTATTTCCTTAGGGGTTATAGGGCTGTTTAATATGTTAACCTGATCTTCATTTAGCTTTGGAAGTTGGAATCTATCAAGAAAATTGTCTATTTCACTTAGGTTTTCAAATTTGGTGGAGTATAGATTTTTAAAGTAGGACCTAAGGATTCTCTGGATTTCCTTAATATCTGTTGTTATTTCTCCATTTTCATTACCAATTTTGTTGACTTGGGTTTTTCCCTCTGCCTTTTAGTTAATTTGGCTAAGGGTCTGTCTGTTTTGTTGGTTTTCTCAAAGAACCAATCTTGGTTTCATTGATTCTTTGTATCATTCTTTTTGTTTCTTAGTTGATGATTTCAGCCCTAAGTTTGATGATTTCCTGCCTTTTGTTCCTCTTTGGAGTATTTGCTTCTTTTTTTCCCCAATTCATCCAGTTCAGCTGTTAATTTGCTAATATGATCTATCACAATTTTCCTTTTGAATGCGCTCAGTATTATAAACTTTCCTCGTAGAACATCTTTCATTGTGTCCCATAGGTTTGGGTATGTTGTGCCTTCATTTTTCATTGGATTCTAAGAAGTCTTCAATTTCCTTCTTTATTTGTTCCCTGACCCAGTAGTCATCCAGTATGGAGTTGTTCAGTTTGCATGTGTGTGTAGGCTTTCTGTTATTTCTGTTGTTGTTGAAGTCCAGCTTTATTCCATTGTGGTCTGATAAGATACAAGGTGTTATTTCAATTTTCTTGTATCTGTTGAGGTTTGCTTTGTGTCCAACTATATGGTTGATTTTTGAGAAGTTTCCGTGCAATGCTGAGAAGAAGGTATATTCTTGTGTGTTTGGGTGAAGCGTTCTGTAGATATCTTTTAGGTCCATTTGGTTCATGATCTCTGTTAGACCCATTATTTCTCTGCTTGGTTTCTGTCTTGATGACCTGTCCATTGTTGTGAGTGGGGTGTTGAAGTCTCCCACTACTAATGTATGGGAACCGATGTGTGATTTAAGCTTTAGAAGAGATTCTTTTAGAAATGTAGGTGCCTTTGTATTTGGGGCATAGATGTTCAATTTTGAGATGTCCTCTTGATGAATATTTCCTTTAGTGAGTATGTAACCCTTCTCTAACTTTTTTGATTAATTTCAATTGTAAGTCTATTTTGTTTGATATTAAGTTGGCTACTCCACTTGCTTCCTGGGTCCATTTATTTGGAAAACCTATTCCAAGCACTTGGCTCTGAGGTAGTATCTATTTTTGTTAGTGAGATGAATTTCTTGTATGCAGAAAAATGATGGGTCTTGTTTACAGATCCAATCTTTAAGCCTATGCCTTTTTATTAGGTGTTGAGTCCATTGATTTGGATGGATATTAATGACCAAAGGTTGTTATTTCCTATAGTTTTGTTGTAGGTGGTGGTTGTGTATTTCTTTTGGTTCAGCTGCAGTGGAGTTTTTTGTTTCTTCTGTTTTCTTGGGTGTAGTTATCTTCTCTGGGTTGGAATTTTCCTTCTAGGATCTTCTGTAGGGCTGTACTTGTGGGTAAATACTTTTTACATTTGATTTTGTCATGGAATATCTTGTTTTCTCCATTTATGTTGATAGAGAGTTTTGCTTGAAATAGTATTCTGGCTGGCCACCTATATTCTCTTGTAACATTGCCCAGGCCCTTCTGGATTTTAAAGTTTCTGAGAAAAATCAGATGTAATTCTGATGGGTATGCCATTATATGTTACTTGACCTTTTTCTGTTACAGCTTTTAATATTCTTTCTTTGTTCTGTACATTTGGAGTTTCAATTATTATGTCGTGAGAGGAATTTCTTTTCTTATATAATCTGTTTGGTTTTCTGTATGCCTCTTGGAATTTTATTGGCCTCTCTCTCTTTAGGTTTGGGAAATTTTCTTCTATGATTTTGTTGAAGATGTTTCCTGGACCTTGGAGTTGGGAGTCTTCTCTTTTCTCTATGCCTATATTTCTTTGGTTCCCCCTTTTCATTGAGTCCTTTATTTCTTAGATGTTATGGTTGAGAACTTTTTTAGATTTCTCATTTTCTTTGGTTGTTGTACTGATTTTTTCCATCGAATCTTCCACGCCTGAAATCCTGTCTTCCATCTCTTGTATCCTATTTTTGATACTCATGTCTGTAGGGCATGTTCTCTTCCCTTGACTCTCCACTTACACTCTTATCTCTATCTGTATTTTCTTTATAGCTTCTACTTCCAATTTCAAGTCTTGAAACATTTTATTCATTTTATATGTTGTCTGCTCCAGTTGGGTTGTTGCCTTGTCTCTTTCCTGTTCACGTTGAGGCACTTTGGCTTGGAGATCTCTAATGGTATTCTCCATTGCTTTCGATTGTAAAATTGTGGAATCTTTGAATTCCTTCAGAGATTTAAAATCTTCTTGAAAGGACTCTATCACTTTCCAGAATATAGAGCTGCCATTGTTTTCATGTGTTTCAGCTGTCATGGAGTGGTCAGAGGTTGCTGTACTAGCATAGCTGCATTTTGTTGGAGTCATATTTCACTGACTTTAGTTGGATGTATTCTTTCGCTGATCTTTAGCCATTTGGTTGTTCTTAGCTTCTTGTTCCTGATGCCTTCTGGACTCAGTGCCAAGAAGGGTGCTTTGTGTAGAAGTCATATAGCTTGGTGATCTGTAGCTTTCCACAGGCTGGATGGAGCCTTGTGTGGAGGTTTGTTCTCAGTGTGTCTCCCAGAGCTCACTCCTTCCTGTTTTGTCCCAATTGGGGACTCAGGTCAGGGGTTGTGGTAGGATGTGCTCTGTAGGTACCTGGGATCCACCTCCTCTTCGTATAGATAATGGTGCAGGTTGGCAGGCCACAGACTGTTTGCTGGGGCTGCAGTTGTCCTGCAGCATACTTGTCGGACCGTGTTTCTTGTCCTCCCAAGCTGCTCTCAGGGGTTTTCAGGATCAATGTGCATCTAATAGCTAGAAACACTGTGAACTGGTACAGCCCACTCCTAGGCAATGAGCAATGGCCTGAGATTGTTCCACTGCTCCTGAGTCAGAGCTCTCTGTGTTGTAGTCTAGGTGTTCAGTGTGTAGTGGCTCTGCCTGGATGCTCCTGGGTGTCCAAGCAGAGATGCTCTTGACTCTGGAGGTCCTAAGTTTGAGAGTTTAGTCTGCCAGCTGGAGACCTGAAAGGATGTCTAGACCATTTCTTAACACTTCATCTGACCTAATTTTTAACAGGTTCCCAGAGGCAAACATATGTGAACTTTAAAGAACATTGCCTGACTGCAGAGATCCCAAAAAGCTGATGGAAAGAGTGCAAACCCTACAGCATTACTTTATTTGAGAAACACATGAGGCATTTTTATGATATTAATATTAGTCATCTCTAAAAATTTATCATTACAAATATTTTATATCCCCAATCTCTCTCTCTCTCTCTCTCTCTCTCTCTCTCTCTCTGCAATTGAAATCGAACATCAGATTATAATTATACTTGAACACTCAGAATACCAGAAACAGTCTGAAAAACATCCAAAGATTTTCACATGATTTTGTTGTGGTTTTATGTTCACAAAAGGGTAATATTGGCTTGTTTGAAGTCATACAAAGAATTGATGTCTCATTATGACAGCAATTTTTATCTTGTGAGATTCATTCTTATTATTTGAACACTCCTAAACTTTCCAAATTTTTATAAACAAGTATTTTTTGAACGTTTCATTAAGATGACAAAAATCCTGACAAAACCTAATATGAAAGATTTATTGTGATGCACATTTTTTGAGTAATTGGTTGAAGGTTGCTTGGACCCATGTACTTGGCCAGAACATCATGGTAGAAGAAAGGAGAATGTGTATGTTGATAGGAAAAAGAGAGACAGAAAAGACCCAGGGAATGGTACAGTTCCACAGGGAAGTGCTTCAAGTAACCTTTATCTTTGATGTAGGCCCTACCCAACTTCTAGTTTTCAGGGACCTGTAAGATGGAGCAACAATGATCCTTGCCTTATATACATATATGTATATATCAGGTCTTTAGGAGACCCTTTAAGACCCTTCATATCTAAAACAAAACAATGTTTGAACTTTGTAACAAGGAATGTAAAATTTGGTCAAAAAAAGTGATTAAGACAGCCTGTAAAATCTAAAATTAAACTTGACTACAAAGAAAAATGTGGTTTAAGCAAGTGAAATGACTCACAGATTATAAAGATTCAAATGCACGCCAAATCTTTCTTGCATTTCATCCTTACAATGTCACTCTTACTGATTTGTATTTTTATTCATTTACCTGATGGTATCATAATGTTATTCATTTCACTTTTATTATTCAATATTCATACTCAAGATACCAATGTCTAGACAGGCCATATTTAATACTGTTTGCATTTCCTAATTCATGTGCTTCAATTTTTGAAACATGGTTCTTTTAAAGATTATTTTTTTTTACTTTAATTTACCCAAAGCAATATTTTCATCCATACAGAACTTTCTTGTTTTCTTTTCTGCCAGCAAACAGTATCTTGATTGATATAATTCAATCACTAGGCTGAAATATCACAGCTTGTTTGTTTTATCTTACATTAGTGTCTTTTATTTGCTTTATCTTTTATATGTGAAAAATTGTGACAAACTGTAAGGGATAAGAGGAGTACACACTACATTTGGTGCAAATATGACAATCACTAATTCTAAATCAGCACAAGTATGCAGCACACAATTCAAAGTACATTGCTTATGGATATATCAAATGATGTTAATAATTGTTATTATAAAATGTCTCTCTACTTGATAGGATCATATCTCATGAAAAAATTTTAAAGAGAGAAAAAGAATGTGTGTACTACCATTATTAAACTTGTTATATACAACCCAGTCAGTAAACTTACAGTCAGTAAACTGTTATATTAACATGAGACTATTCATAATATAAACATAAACATAATTAGGGCATTATTGAACAAGCTGAGTAGAAAGTAGTTTTAAAAGCTGTGTAGACTAGTGATTAAGATCTACTTGATAACAAATAGATGATTATCTGAAACTTAAACCCTGTTCTAGCCCCCTGTGAAGTGCATGGAAGTAGTCACTGTTTCTATCTGTAATGTGATCTGAAGAATTTTAACCTTTTATGTCTTTTAAGGAGAAAATATAGCCAGTATCTGATGTTAAGAGATATCAGTAAAATTTTCTGTAGACTGTAATTATATGTAATGGTTTGTTTTGTAGATGTATAGTGGCTATGCACATTCCTAATATGTGGAGTTATTTAATGTTGTTCATCAGGAAAACAGTCATGAATCTGAAAAAAGAAGTGCATTATCCATAATAAGAATAAACTGCTGTGTGGAACTATAATCAAGGACACTGAATTTTTTGAATATCCTTATTAGTTGGATGGCATGAAAATAAATATAACTGAAACCGTGCCAGACCTCCTTTTATCCCAACAGTAACAGAGTGATTAGTTGTGCCTACTTTATGGGTTGTTGGAAGGAAGACAGGATATGCATAACAACATAATTCTAATAATACATAAGAATTAGTCAACAGTATGAAGAGATAACAGTGTGCAGCTCTCTAGGATAGATGGGATTCATATTTTTCAAGCAAATTTTATGAATGGATAATGAATCCAATAAGTACAAGGAATGCAAAGAGGTAGACTGATGGCAATGCTCCTGCACTTGAATAAAGAACTTGGGTTCTGTGATGACTATTCTTGTCAACTTAACATCAGGAATTAAATAAATCCCCCAAATAGAGGGTACACCTGTGAGGACTTTTTGCTTAATTTAAAGTGGAATGGTCTGGTTCTCTTGGAGGTAGGAACACACATATAGTCCAGGTCTTTTGAGCAGGGAAAACCCATCTGGGCAATGCCTTCTGCTGGAAACTTTTAGGACACTGAAGAAGGAATATTTTGCTCTTTGCCTACTTTCTTTCACCTTGCTAGAAAGTCTATTCCTTCATTGGCATTAAAACCTATTTCTATGGGATTCTAGCATATACTAAAGGCCGACTGAGATGTACATCCTCTTGGATTTGATAACTACTGGGGTCTTGGACTTTCCATTCATAGTTAGCCATTGTTGGATCACAGACTGTAAGTCTTTCTAATAAATTCCATAGATAGATGACAGATGATAGATAGATAAAAAATATAGATAGATGACAGACAGACATACAGACAGATAGATATTCATTCTGTAATTTCCTTCTCTAGAGAATGCTGACTAATGAAAGTTTATATGATTTTTCTATTATGTGTGCATATGATGTGTGCCTGTATATGTGTATATATCATGTATGCATATATACATGTGTATGCATATGTATGTGTATACACAAGTATGTATGTGGAAAGTGCCATTGTGTGTGTGTGAAGATGAGAGGAGAAATTTTGGGAGTCAGTTCTCTCCTACAATGTGGGTGATAGGAAAGGCACTTATCGCAGTGTCATGGCGAAAGGTACTTGTATAATTTTGATTGGCCCCAACTTTGAAGATGGAAGGATTGTCTTATAGTGACTTTTTCTTTGTCTAACTTCAGCCTCCAGTTAAATATCAAGGCAACTGTTGATTGGTCGCCCTTGTTCTTCAGTTCCCCTACCCCCTGAGAAACCCTGCCTGTCCTTCAGAGAAGTTGAAATGTTAGAGCTTAAATGGAAGTTTTATCTAAAATGGAGTAGGCCAGGTCCTTTCAAATAATAGATTTTAATTTTAATATTGTTTTTCTTTTTCTTTTCTTTTGTTACTAGGGATTCAACCCAGAGCCTTGTACATATGAGTCAAGCCCTCTAACCAAAGCTGCTCCCCATTTCTTAGCCCTTACAGTTAATAATATATTTTATACTCGAAATTTAAGAGAATAGACATGAAACATTCTCTTTAAACACCAGAAAGTTATAATTGCATGAGTTAATTGATGTGCTAACTAATTATGGCAATCACTTTACCATATACATGCATATCATATCTTTACATTGTATACCTCAAAACATATGTAGTTTGACAATTATGCATCAATGAAACTGGAATCATTACAGCAAAAAAAAAAAAAAGAAGTCAGGTTCAGTTCAGTGCCTTTATCATTTAAACAATATTTTCAGATTCTTATGGCATTTTAAAAAGTTCAATTATGATCCATTTTATAAAAAACTTACTTTCCCTCATAGTCATACATGTGAGTAATTATGGCTTATGAATTTATGTAATTTACATCTTTGAGCTCTAATTTTCATGTTCAAATGAAATACAATCATATTTTTTATACCTGTATTCTTAAATAACCCCACCTTCATACATGATTGTGAAGTAGATGATTATACTAGAATTTCTGTTGAAGCTAATGTTCCAGACTAAGTTGAAAATTTACATTAGTGTTAATTATTAAGACTAATTAACAGTCTCTAAAAATGATTCAGAAGAATGAGTCAAACAGAAAAGATAAGTGTAAGATATGTTCATATAATAATTGGTATAAAAGTATGCATGTGTAGATACTTAATGAATATGTTTGGAATAGAGAAAGTGGTGTAATTATATTTTAATTTAAATTTTTTAAAAAAATGTTTTTAGAAGGTAGCCCTGTTTATCATTTGACCAATGTTACAAAGGAGGGAAGGATAAAAAAGGAATACTTGGAGTGATAAGAAACATTAAAGTTTTTTTTAAGTCCTATAGAAGGCAGCTTCATAAATATATCTAAACACATACATGGAAAAATGAAAATGGAGTTATACTATAATGCAGCAATTAATCCTGATTATGTAAAAGAAGCTAATAAAAGGCCATTCCCAGGAATGAGTTACTTCTTTTGAAGTTATTCTGATAGAAAGATGGAACAGCCTTCGGAGTACACAGTTACAGTGCAAATTAGGTGGCAGCATACTGGAAAGTTGGAGCAGGGTTCTCCAGAAGGTCATACATGCTTAAAATCAGCATCCCGTATGTGGTATGGTTTCTCTTAAGCCAGGAATCAAGGGTTCAGGAATTAAGTGGTGGAAGAGAGAATAGTTCCACTCACTATTGCCGCTCATGACCTACTAGGAAAAAATTGCTTCTTGTTGCTGTGAGCTTAAGTATTGATAACATACAGTTTTTGGTTCCAGAGGGGAGCGCACTCCTGAAAGGAGCCACAACAAACATTCCAATGAACTGGAAGCTCAGACTTCTTCCATACTACTTTAAGCTTCTAATGCCCTTAAAGGTACAGAATAAAAATGGTGTGAATATGACCAGATTACTATGAGGAAACTGAATTGGTTCTCAAAAATGGAGGTAAGAAAACATTATATCTAGAGTGCGAGAGATCCTTTAGGGTGTCTCTTGGTGCTACCATGTCTTGTAACTAAAGTCAACTGCAAGCTAAAGCAGCAGCCTATTCCAGGCAGGGTGACAAAGGGCACAGATCCTTCAGGAAGGAAGGTATGGGTTACTCCCCCAGAAAAAGAGCCAAGACCTTTTGAGGTGGTTGCCAAGGATGGAGAAAATACAGAATATGTAGTAGATGAAGGTAGTTATAAATACCCAGCTAATGCCATGACAATTTGCAGAAAATTGTCTTATAATTGAGATGAGGTTTCTGTCATATTTCATTAAGAATACACTTGTACAGATAATTATGTTTTCTTTGTCCAATTTCTTTATCTTATGATGATAACATAACATCAATTGATGAAATATATTATAAATTCATAATGTGTTTGTAGTTGTATGTAGGATACTTATATTGGGAATAATTATGACCTGGTTAAATAAATAACACATTTGTTATTATACATGTAGGGAGTTAGAATAATTAAATTAGATTTAGAAAATATATAGGGGTTTCTGATACAGTCTCTTAATTCGGGGCATGAAGATCAACTTGGCTGTGAGTGATTAGCTTATCAGCTTGGGGAAAAACAAGGTTGAAGTCAGGAAAAACAGGAAAGACTTAATGGACTGAAAAACAAGGTTGAAGTCAGGAAAACAAGAGAGACTTAATGGACTTAAGAAACAAAGTATCTGGCCAGACATCACTTTCAGCTGCTAAGTGGGCAGAGCCCAAATTAAGCTGAAACAGAGTTCCTCCTATTTAAGGACAGTGCATGGAGCCCCATAAAAAAAGAAGAGGCCCCTGATGCTAGAGAGCTCCAAGAGTCCTGCTGAAAAAAAGTGCTGGCCATCATTTGATGGCCAGATCTCCCTGAGGCAGAAAGAAGCTGGTGAGCAAAGAAAGCCTGAGCAAGAAATCAAAAGGCCAAGGACTAAACCTTGTGGCTCAGCTTTTGCCTAGAGGGGATTGATCTGTCAGAGCAGTTGCCTAAAGGAAACTGTGACTAGCTTTAAGGACTCTGAGGTAGAGTGGCAGAGTTGCTGATGTGAAGGGGCTGGGGTCTCCCAGAGAGAAGAAAGCCTTAATTAAGCTTTATTTAAGGTGAGACTGCAATAACCAACTTACCCTGATGAACCTGCATCTGAGAGATCCAGAAAAAGGACTGCTAAGTGTGTTAAAGAATCAACAAGAAAGACTGTGTTCCTGACGACTGAGGACCTGCCCTGGAGACTGTATCATTCTAAAAGGTTAGGAAAATAATGGTCAATAGGATTAGTGGTTAGGTTAAAGGGATTATAGGAATTTGTAGGAATAATAGTTAAGAAATTGTTGGTATTTGTTATAAGTGAATATAGCAATAAATAAATAAGTGTTAAATAATAATTAAAAACTTCAGTTACATATACATGGGGTAGTTATGTCATATGAAGGCATTATTATGACCCAGTTATTGTTTTAATTTGGAAATTAATTGCAACATAAGAAAATATGATTGAGTGTCAAGTTGGTAAAGGGTATCCTTGTGGAGGCTATTTTTACTTGTCAACATCCAGAATTAACTAAAACTCAGAAATGGAGGATTCAACTTTAAAGAATTTTGCTTTATGTGAAGTTGTAAGATCCTCTTCGAATCCATATTTTTGAGATTAATTCATATCATTTGAAATGAGAAATCACACCTCTTATCAGGGCCACACCTTCTCCTGAAGTCTACATATCCTATAAGTGATTATATGAACATAGAATAAGGGTGTTTTTGCTCTTGATTCATTAGCAATCCATTATTTCACTGTCTTTATAATCTACTTCTTCAGAATTCCAATATACCTTGGAATACCAACTGAGAAATCCACCCCTGTAGACTTAGCAACTATGAGATTCTTGTACTTTCCACCTACAGCTACCCATTGCTGGATTAGCTGAACCAAAGTTCCACCCCATCTAAGAGGAAAGCTGAATTTTCTATCCAAGGTAAATTTCTGATAAGGTGACCACATTTGGACTGAAAGGCCATACAAATTGACCTTAATATAGAAAACACACACACACACAAATTTGAATAGGAAAGGATCAGAGATTAGTTGGGAGAGGAAAGGTGATTATGCTCAAAGTACATTTTCTGAAATTCTTAGAGAACTAATTAAAATAAAAGAAAATAATGATGGATACATTGTATTTGGAAATGTCAAGTGAAACCAGTACAGGTTCAATCTAAAACAGTCTAGGTCAGTGTTTCCTTAAACTAAACTATCATAGAATAATGTACTTATTTACTATATTTTGTCTGTGTATAGTAAGATTTATATATGCTTCAAATTATAGAATATACTTCTATGATAGGCACAGAAGATACAAAGTAATGCAAAACACATCTGAAAGTCAAGATAGATACCCACAGTGTCCCTGCCACTGAGGAGCAGTTCTTCAGTACAGTGAAATCCATTAAGAAGAACTTTCCCCTGCTCTACAACAAATGTCTGTCAGAGAAACAGGACCCAAAGGCTGAAGATTGATGCTGGAATGTATGGAGAGAAAATGGGAACTGTCCAGGCAGTCATTGGTATGTTCTTTCTTACTTTTGGAAGCTGCAGGCCCTGCACTTCCTATATAAGCAAATATATTTATCCCTCTCAGGTCTCTGAGGTGGTTGAAGAATAGACAGCTAGAGTCTCATAGTTAAATTTTGAACTGTTTAGGAATCAAGAGGGTGTTATAGATCTAAGAAGATACTCTTAAAAGTGTGTTGCAAGATAGTATGAATGTTGAGTCACATATAGACCTTTAAACTCATGGAGTTGGTTAGATAGTAGAATGTTAAAGTCAGGGGCCAAATATGTATAAACTGGACATTGGGAAGGTATACTGGGCCAATTTACTCTCATAAATGTGGCATATTTATATCTATTGTTTTGTATAATACTGTTATAAGAGAAGGAACCATCTGTTGGACTGAAAGGGGAAACTTCTGGGGGGAAGAGGGTGGAAGGGCGGGATAGGAAGGGGGAATAGGGAGGGGTTTGTTACTGAGATGTAACTTGAAGAAAAAAAAATAAAGTATTTAATAAAAAAAAAAGAAGAACTTTCCCAAAGAAGTCAGTGCCACTCTCATTCTGAACATTGCATTCTATACTTCTAATCTTTTAATAAACCTATCCTTCCACACTACTTGAAATGCATTCAGAAACAAAGTTGAAAAGGAAGTAGAGACAAGTATCACATTATATGACTTATGGTCTTCTAGTTGGATTAGCTCATGTTCCTAGGAAGACTGAGCTGAAACATTGAATCCTCATGTTGGGGAAGGTCTAATAACATTGCTTCTGATAGGCTGATTTCAATGCTGATATCAGGTTACTGCCCCTTCTGAGGCATTCTCTTTATTGGTTAATAAAAGTCACTGATGGCCAATTAGCTGGGCGGAAAGAGTATAGGAAGTTGTGACTTCCTGAGATTAAACCAGTCACCCTGAGTTTTACACAGAGGAATTGTTCTTTCCACCAGGAGACACAGAAGCAGAGAGACGTGTTTGAGAACTTTGGAAGGTAATAACAGGCACATGGAGGTTTAGGATTAGGGGGTTCAGGTTAATTTAGAGTAGCAAATTGAGAGTCTGCCCAACTAAGGGATAAGCGTTGAAACATTAAAAGGTCTTGGTGTATTTAATTATTGTGGGAAAGGACCATGGCTGCTTATAGTCTAAGTAATTCAGGGCCATCGACCTCCTGCCAAGCTCCAGCAAATCTCCCGAAAAGCTGCCGGCAATTCAACCAGCCTAATATAACAACTCTTATTAGTTAACAGAGCTTAGGTTACAGGTGGTATAGGCCACCCTTGGTCCAGGGCTTTTTCCCCAGGAAAAATCAGGCCACCAGCTGATATCTCACCAGGCTGCTGGCTGCTCCACTGGCCTAATTTTACAGTTTATATTTATTAATAAATACAATTGATAAGTAAATTGCAGTTTCTGGTGACACCCAACATGGGGAAGGAATTATGGGTAATTTGCTTTCAAAACTATAGAGGAAACTGCAGATTTTGAAACGATGGCACTGGTTGTTGACAAAATGGCAATGTTTTCTGCTGACTTCTATACAGTTTTTGAATCAGATCGGATGTTTTATGCTGTTTACTTTTTTCTTTATTGGTTTGTCATAAGGAAAAAGCTTGTTACAGAATTAGAAAGTATACAAATTCAGGTTGAAGAGATAGAGAAAAACCTGCTAGTGCAGGTGACTGGAACTGAGAAAATGCCACATTCTTTCCTAGCTAGGTTTCCACAGCCACTGCATGCATCAGTTGAAGACCAGGTCTTTATATCACACAGATTCAGATAAATAATTATACTAGCAAATAGAGAGCTTTAATAATGTATGGAGAGACATTGGGTACTGTCTAAGCAGCCAGTTATCTGTCATTTGTTAATTTTGGAAGCTGCTGACTGTCCACTTCCTGTATAATCAGATATATTTATTCTGTTCAGGTCTCTGATGTGGTTGAAGACTAGATAGTAATAGTCTCACAGTTAAATTTCAAGTTGTTTAGGAATTAAATGAATTTTCTAGGTCTAAGAAGATGATTCTAAGTTGGTAATGCAAGTTAGGATAGAAATTGAGTTAGGTATAGAACTTTAAACTCATAGAGATAGACAGATAATAGAATATTAAAATCAGTTGCCAAACGTGTATGGACTGGACATTGGGAATGTATGTTATACCTTATAATTTTCATAATTGTGGCCTAATTATTCATAAAAAAAGAATTATGAGTACTGGGAGAAGGGGGAAAGGATGGGAAAATAGGATGGGGAGGGGTGGAGAGAGGGGACTGTGATGGAGATGTAACCTGAAATAATAAATAAACATTAAAAAAAAGATGTATCACCTAAAAATTCTTCTTGTGTCAACAATATGTATGTCAGTTTCTTCACGTTTCAGAGATTACAAATGAAAATATTTGAACTGGGCAATGATAGGATAGTAAGCCAAATCACAACAGCCACCTGTTTACTGTCAGGAGCACGGAAAGGATCTAGTAACCTCTTGGAATATTCAGAAAATCTTTCTATTCTCACTTCACAGATTTTCTACTTATTAGTGATAAAAAATGTGTTAAACCTGTTTCTTTCCATGGTCATATGCATGTAATCATCATTGCAAATGTAAGAGGTAATTTAAGAAAATTTTCACAGTTTCATGAATGAAGAAATTGAGACTCAGTGAGGTCAAATAATTTCTATTAGCTTCAAAGCTCCTACGTGAGTGAATTAAAACTTCATTAGCCGTCTACAAAATAGCACAACATTTGCTTATGTTTTTTTTCCTTTCTGTTTCATGAGTGAAACACAGAAAATAAATTCTGTGAAGAATTTTGGGTGTAAGTTGCTCTTGTATTTCGAAGGCATTTGCTATCTCACAGAGAAAATGTCAACAGATATAGGATCTAATACATTAGATGACAATGAAAGGGGGAATGTTCAAACCAAAATAAAATTTATGAAAAGCAATTAATTAGTTATTTATATATAACTTAAACATATGTGTGTGTGTTTTGTTTACAATTGCCTGTGTTGTTAGAATAATCTCAGCAATAGCAGCTTCTCAGCCCTTGAAGACTGGAAATTTCAAGGAGCTCCTGTTCACACTGACTTTCCCAAGGCAGTCCTGGAAAGGAGTGATGGAAAGTGCCATTCTCATCACAGCAAATCGCTGGGGCCTCCCTCAGTATATTCTGCCTGTGGTCACTTCTTTGATCACCTTGTTAAGGCAGTTTTGTCTGGCTGTCTCCTGAGAAAGTTGATGTTTCAGCTTTAATAAGGTTAGATCTCTGCTCTTTATCTCTTTCTATATATATATTGGTTTCATAGAAAACAATTATACTTTGAATAGTAAGTTTTACCTTCTCCCTAACTGTAGAAAAAAATGACCTTTTTACTTTTTTACTTCACTCAATACAATGTTGATAGCAGCTTATAAGGCTGTTGAATAACAGTGAAGTCCACTGCTTCAATAGGCATTGTGCAAATTCAGTAACATCCTGTAGAAGCAGAATGAATATGCAGTTAGTTCTTCTAACTTGGTATATACCAGGAAAAATTTCTATCTTTGGTCCAAGGAAATACTTGGACTCACATGCTCACCTGGTATTAGTGATTCCATGATTCTACAAGAATGTAAATTATTTTTCATAAAGAAATGTTAGTGCTAAGAAATTGACATTATGAATCCAATGGTTTTCTACTCCTTTTAATAATGAATAAATACTTAATGTTAAGAGTATTTTCCACATGTAGGAGGTAGATATGACTTTCACCATGTAGCAGTTTACTTTTTCCATGTAGCAGTGAGATAAAATTCACCAAGGAAAAAGCATTCACATCTAGATAAGTGTGTCCCCAAACAAACACAAATCATCATGTTTCAAATGAAGTGCAACAGTTCAGTTAAAAAAAAAAAGAGGTTCATTCATTACAAATACCATTTATTCCATATAGTAAGCTGATCTTCTCTGTATGGCACAATCCATTTCAGGAGCCAGGGTACAGAGCTCTCCAGTGCTGTCCTCTATTGTCCAGTGGTTTTATGTGATGAGAAAAGCAAAGACAAGCAGTGCTCATAGACAGGAGAGATAAAGAGCAGAAATCTAACCTTATTAAAGCTGAAGTATCAACTTTCTCAGGAGACAGCCAGACAAAGCAGCCTTAACCGGGTGATCAAAAAAGTGCTGTTGTTTTGTATTGTATTTACTGTTATAAGAGAAAGAACCATTGTTGGACTGAAAGGGGGAGCTGTTGGGGGGAAAAGATATACCTTAAACTAAAAAATAAAAAAAAGAGTAGAGGATGGGGGGGTTGAGGGGGAGGAGGGTGGAAGGGTGGGACAGGAGGGGGGAGTAGGGAGGGAATTGTGACTGAGATGTAACTTGAAGAAATAAAAAATAAATTATATAAAAAAAAGAAGTGACCACAGGCAGAATATACTGAGGGTGGCCCCAGCGATTTGCTTGATGAGAATGGCACTTTACATCACTCCTTTCCAGGATTGTGTTGGGAAAGTCAGTGTGAACAGGAGCTCCTTGAAACTGCCAGTCTTCAAGGGCTGAGAAGCTGCTGTTACTGAGATTATTCTAACAACACAGGCAATTGTAAACAACTGTGCAAAGGAGATGGAAATAATGGGACATATTGGATGAAAGTTAAGAAAATCTTAATAAATTATGGGGTTTAATGAACAATAACGTGTTATCATTGATTATTTATTTGTAATAAACATACTTTACTTCTGTAAGAACCTAATCAGGCAAGTCGAGTATAACAAATATGCATATCTTCTTTCCTGTCTTCTCAAGTTTCCTATTTCTAAAAATTCTAAAAGGTGTTTTATTACATGTGTTATTGTAGAAATTTTTCTATTCTCTATCTGGGATATTATAAGGTGTGAAGATTTCATGGAAGGAGAGAAACTTCAAAACAAGTCATTTTGCTTTAAAGAAACATGAAAGGAGAGAGCAGGTAAAATTTTCTGCAAAGGGGATTATTAATTGCTCACTGAAAGAAGAAGCAACCTGGTACAACCCACTCTTGTCTACAGAACTATAGGTGAGCCTAGTATTGTCTCACTTGCAGAATATATCCCTTTTTTTTCTATCTTCCCTCATGAAATCATCTGTTCTTTCTTAGGTTCTGATCCTTGGAAATATCTGCGACAGTGTTATAAAGCCTGCCTCATGAAAATCAGGCATCTTCAATGCAGCACAGCACAGCTTTTGGATAACCGTGGGTGGCAATAAGTGTGTACCATGAGAACACTGAAACTATGTCACTTGGCAATTCTGGTTATACATTTAATTATATTGACATCAATGATCAGCAGAGCACTTCTGTTTCTAGCATGGAGATTTATTCTTCCTGATTTATTCATTTATTATTGTATGTGTGTGCTGCACATGCTGTGGCATGGATATGGAATGCAGAAGACAGCCATTGTTTCTTCCCTTCCATCAGAGTAGTAGGTGCCAAACTCTGGTCATAGTGTTTTCCTGGCCCACACTTTTATTCACTGATCCATATCGTCAGGCATACCTTTTGTAATTTATATTGGTACATTCGTTAAATGTAACCACTGAAAAGTATGTTATAAAATGTTTATGTTATTTATGGTAGAAAATGTTAAGGTGTTAAACTATAAGAAAATGATAAAATATGAATACAGATGTTATTGTATATAAACATATACATGTAGATATGAGTCTACTAGAGTTCTATTTCAAAAAATATATATAGAAATTTCAAAAGCATTTTAAGCTGAAGTACTGCAACATATTATAGGTTTATTAAATGTCTATGTAAAAATACTAGAAAAAGATAATATCGAAGATGATAATAGGAATTTTGAGAATTGAAGAAACTAAAAAAAAAAAAAAGCCTTTCCTTTTCAAAATCAACTGTAATAGTTATACTTTGACAGCTTAAAAACCCAAGCTCTTGAAATATAGAAATTCTGGCTCCGTCATTTGACAGTTAGTTAGAAAATTTTACTCTGAATTTGGATTAATACACACAAATTCTCCATAAAGATAATTTAAGAGAAAAAAATCTGTAAAACACACAATAGAATTTATTATTTATTGAAAATTCACATGCTATTTAATCTAAAACAAAATGTGGTTTGAAAATAATTGGGATAATATGATTTTCCAATACATATTTATAGAAAGCAAATATTACTTCTACTTTACATATATTTTCTCTTCTCAGGCATTTTTGAAATTTAATTGTATCTGTTAAATTACATTTGACAGCAACATTTATTTGTTACTTATATAAAGCATAAAAAATTACAAGTTGATTTAATGGTATTGGTTTTAATAGTTTTACAAACATTCTTTACAAGTAGAATATGTTCTTTGTTTGTTTATGCTGCTGTTGTTGGAGTCAAGGTATCAGTCTATAACCCTAGCTGGCTGGGAACTAGCTGTGTAGATCAGGTTGTCCTTGAACTGGCGGATATCCCTCATTCCTTGCCTACTGAATGCTAGCATTAGAGTATGCATCATCACAGTTCCTTTTTATTAGTATTATACCTGTCTATCTATCTCCATTGATGTCTGAGTAATTTGTTTATGTTATGATATGGTGATGATAGCAAATAATTGTCAGAATTCTACAATCACAGCTCCAAATAGCACAACTAATGTTTATTATACTTACATGAATCAATCAAATCAATCAACATTAACATTATAACAAAAACAACAGAATACACAAAAATCCTTTGTTTAAAACAGCTGTGATGAGTTTCTACTGTTGGCAATAATCTATCACTATCATAGTATGTTAATAAGAGAGGGTCAGTATCCTAGGATAACAGAAGATTTGCATAGGAAATTTTCCAACTCTTCCTTGGATAGATTTTAGCAGGCTGTTTTTACCTGTAATAACTTGTAATTGTGAATATGAAAGTGTTCAATGTCATATATAAGCTTTTATATTAAATTCTCAAATTACTGAGTGATTTTGAGAACCCATCAAAGTTGTAGTTAGTATTGAACTGAGAATGGTATGTAGAATAAGGTATTGTTAGCCCCCACAGTGAGCTGATTCTTGAAAGAAGGGCAAAATAAGTTTCGCAAAGCAATGATGAGACAAGATAATACCACATAATTATGGTGAATTATGACCTGACAAATGAATATTTTAACATTGTGAAACCAATTCCACTTATTGGGTTAAATCTATCATTTGAAAGAACATTGAGGAACTTTACCCTTAATCTTAGCCAAAAGGCCGAAAAATGATTGAACATTGAGGAACTTTAACAGGTTGTTTCAAAGCATATATTGGATCTGGTTGTATACAGTCTCCATATTACTTAACAGGTAATATAACGACATTTATTTTAGTTTTGTGGCCAATTATAAGAAGTATCAATTGATCTTTAAGGAATTTTTTAGTTACTTTGAAATGTCGATGACTTCTTTTTGGTCATAGTAAAATTTGCATTTCATCATAAATTTAGCATGTTCCAAAATGTGGAAGAATCATGGGTTATTTAGATGCCATCTGCCTTTCTACCCTTTAGCAATGATTACTCATCACCTCCGTGTAGAACAATTTTAATTTTGAATGCCTCTAAAAAAAAAATGCATTTCTAAAACTTACCCCACCAAATACACTGAAGTTAACTAAACTACCCTGCATCAAACAATTAACAAAAGAAAATTTAAAAATCAATAGCACTGACAGGCAACTGACTGCCTGGACAGTCCCCAGTTTCTCTCCATACATTAGATCATCTATCTTCAGCCTCTTGGCCTTGTTTCTCTGACAGACATTAATTGTAAAGCAGGACTTGAGTACTGTCTTGGCAGAGCTATGACTTACCTGCTTCCAAGTTTTGTCCTTTTTGGACAGCATTCTGTCTACAGTTGAAGTAAGGGATTTTTCTTGCCCAGTGACAGGTTTGCCACTAATGCAAACATCTGCAAATAGAGATGGCAGCCAGTTGTCTGTCATTTCTTACATTTGGAAGCTGCTGGCTCTGCACTTCCTGTATAATCAGATATATTTATCATTCTCAGGTCTCTGATGTGGTTGAAGACTAGATAGTTATAGTCTCACAGTTAAAATTTAAGTTGTTTAGGAATTAAAAGGATGTTCTAGGTCTAAAGAGATGTTTTTAATACAAGTTAGGATGGAAATTGAGTTAGGCATAGAACTTCAAACTCAACGAGATAGATAATAGAATATTAGTATCCATTGCTAAACATGTATGGAGTGGACATTGGGAATGTATGTTATACCTTATAATTTTCATAATCGTGGCCTAATTATTGAAAGAAAAATAATTATGAGTTCTGGGAGAAGGGGTGTAGATGGGAGGGTGGGGCCAAGAGGGGTGGAGGGAGAGGATTATGATGAAGATGTAACTTTAAGTAATAAATAAACATTTCTAAAAAATCAATAGAACTTATAACAACATGTTTGATTAGATGTACAGTTTTGGAGGTCTAATGTTTCAGTATGCTTAAAGGACTTTCTGGTAGTTCTAATTAGTAACTGATGTTCTTATGCATAAATGATTACAAACTCAAAATTTCTACCATACAGTCCTCACTTACAATGTAATAACATTAACAAAGAGGGCACTTGATAGCTAATTTAGGTCATGAGGCTGGAACTCTTATATAATTAGAGACTTTATGAGAGACTCCAGATAACTGTGAAGCACTTTTTCTCATACATACTATACAAAAGAAGTTTGTCAATTTGTAACCCATATGAAAGCCCTTAGAAACCACATATTTCTACTCAGCTCTTGTAAAGACAACTACTAGAGCTGTGGAAAGTAATTTTCTATTGTTTATGAACTACACAGTCTAAGGTATTTTGCTAGAGAGGGCAGAGTTCACAATTTAAATGTTCCACATATGCCCAAATAAATATAGCATTTATATACTCTCTGAAAATTTCCCAGAATTCCACACAACCTCAGTGACTATTCGCACCTGGCAAAACACACCTCTAGAGCATGAAGCAAATCATAATCAGCTGCTGTGGACAGTCTGAAGCAGCTCCATATTCCCAAACCTGGGATTAAAACAGGAACATATTCTTATAATAGTTCTGTGTGGTTTTTTTTTAAGAAACCAAAGTTCAAGAATTGTCACTACATTAAATCATCATGAAATAGTAAATCAGTGACGTTAAAACACTGATCATTTATTGAACAATATGATTTAAAATGTTGCTTGTTTCCCATCCAATACATTGGAGACAATATTTCAGCTTCAATAACTTACTAAACAAAATACCACATATACAATAAAAAGCATATGTAATTATACATTATGACAGGCAAATATTCTAAAAATGTATCTCCAGGAAAAAACTTATGTCATACAGCTGGGAGAAGAAATATCCAATAATTATAGTTTTGTTTTCCATGTAAATAGAGGGTATTAGAAATATGATGAATATATGCAAATAATTAGTCCAAATTATTTAGCATTTTTTAGTACTAAAACTGTAGTTAGAGATTTTGCTCAAGTATGCAATGTCAGGAGTTGCCCTAAGTATTTTATTTCCCCAAACAGAAAGAAGCTTAGACTAGATCTAAACCCCTCTATACAAGCATAGAGGATAGGCAACTTTGCCATCATGCAGACCCTTAGCAAGTAGAGTACAGAGTACGGGCAGACTCAGTCACGGACTTTGTTACTTCTTAGTGGGACGCTTCACCCTAGTGGAGCTGCCATGCCAGGCCCCAGAGCAAAAGGAATTTCTTTAGCCCTCATGTGACCAATAAACTGAGGGGGACTAATATGTGGGGGGGAACCACACTAGAGAAGAAGGATAGTTGGGAGAGGGGGTAGAGGTTGGGTGGGTGGAAATGGGAATTGAGGAGGGAGGAGGCTGTGATCAAGATGTAATTTGAGTTAATAAATAAATGTCAAAAAAGCCTTAAAACTATCCAAACTATTCTATTGTCCCACAGTGTAAGTAATTAATATTTTCCAGAGTTAATACTGTCTTGTTCGTTTCTCGTTTTTTGAGACAAGGTTTCTGTGTGTATTCCTGGCTGTCCTGAACTCACTCTGTAGACCAGGCTGGCCTTGAACTCAGAGTTCCTCCTGCCTCTATCTCCTGAGTGCTGGGATTAAAGGCGTGTGCCACCACACCTGGCAATTACAGACAGCTGTGAACTAACATGTGGGTGTGGGGATTTGAACCCCTGTCCTATGGAAGAGCAGCCAGTGTTCTTAACTGCTGAGCTATCTCTCTAGTCACTACTCTCTTATTCTTAATTTCTCAATTAATTTGCATTTTTGAATGTACTGAAAAAAAAGGTTATTCTAAGTCTATGTCCAATATTACCATATCTTTCCTTCCATGTTGACTGAAAACATTTTTTTTTATTTTCCCCATCTTTTCTGTCAATCTTGTATAGTGAAAACTAAATCTGTAAAGCTAAACCACTATTCTATACATCAATGCCACATCTATTTTGAATAAATTGCATTGCTTGGATGACTATAGCTTTTCATATGAATAGTTTTAGTAATGCTAGTGAGGATGATGGTGTGTAGCACTAATAAATAATTTTCATTATTACATTGTGATTCAAACATAGTAGAAAAAGAGTGCTATACAATAAACTAGTGGTGAGAATGAAGAGAATGCCTTTTGTTATTAGGTAACAAAAATGCCAACAGCAGATATTTTCTAAGGACAAGCAAGCTTGAAAATGATGCAAAGTTGGTGGCCATGTGGTAATTGTCAATTTGGCTATGAATGCAAGCTTTTAAATAAGTAAAACTCAAAACTTTAAAATATTATTTTATTTAACTATTCTTTGAAAATTAAATACATGGATACAATATAATTTGATTACATATACCCTCTTCTTCCTCCAGGCTTTCCTTCTAATAAAACAGTAGACCAACATTTTTGGATGGCTTAAATATATTTTTCATTGGCTTGATTATTTCTTTTATCACGTGATGCCTTAACTTGGAACATATGTTAATTGTGGGGCTTTTCAAATGGTCCAGGATTAAAGGTACAACTTCAGCAATTACCGCCGCTCATTTATTTAGTCAGATTAGTTGTGGGAGGGGTACATAAAGCAATAAGACATAAACATAACCACTGAAGACCCAGAGCTCAAGAAAACCGAAACTTCAAGCTTCCAGGAACTGAGCATAATAGCAAAGCACTGGACAGCATGAAAAGTAGACTTCAGGGCCCTCTTAAGCCCTTCCAAGATAATTATTGTTTTAACTTTATACTTTTATTAGCGTAAAATAAGTTTTAATTAAGACATTTTTCAAACGGAATTCACTTTAGTCGTTTCTCTTCTCATCCATCATCCTCGTCCCCTACCATCCCTTCTGTCCTCAAACCTGCAGTATGACATTTCTGCTTTCATGTCACATGACAGGAGACCCTTTGCTCTCTCCTTCAGTCCATTGTCACTGCCTCTTGTTTCCTTCCTATGTGACTTCCTATTTTGTTTCATTTTCTGTACTAAACTCATATCTTCTTATTTGCTCACACATAAACATTAATAATTTAGGTACACATAAGAAATAACATTAAATTTATGCCTGAGTCAGTAACATTGCACTTAATACTTTCCAGAAATTTTTATCTTTCTTTGTGGCTGCATAAAATTATATTGTGTGTGGATGCCACATAGTTGTTTGGCTGTATGCCTAAAATGGTATAGTTTGGACATAGGGTATTTCTACTTTTAAGTTTTAAAGAATATCTAATTGTTTTCCATAGTGGCGGTACCACTTTATGCTCCAACCATCACTGGGCAAATGTCCTTTTCCCTCATATCCTTTCTAGCATACGAGTTGTCTTTTGACTTCTTGACCAAAGGTATTCTGAATAGATTTGAGAAAATCACCAAAAAGTTTTAATTTGAAGTCCCCTGATGGCTGAGAATATTGAATATTTTAAAAATTATTTGTCATTTGTGTTTCTTCTTTTAAGAGCTATCTTTTCATCCATTTGCTTATTTAGTCATTGGAAGCTTTGTGGTATAATTGGTTTCTTTGGCTTTGTTTTGTATTTCTTTATGGAGTCTAGATATCAAAAATTTTCTTCCATTATTCAGAATGTTTTCTCTGCTGATAGCTTCCTTTGAAATGCAGTAACTTTTCAATTTTATGTAGTTGCACTGTTGATTGGAAGCAAATTATTTCTAACATATAACAAGAATTATCAATAAAATCACATGTATTTTCTTCACTTTTGATCTCCTGAAATATTCAATGCCTTTGAACATGCCAATATCTACTAATTTATTTTTCATTTTCAGTGAGAAATACATAATGAAATGAAAGGATTTTAAACTTAATATATTCATATCATCTGGTTCATTTTGAATGCCAAAGTACTTCACTGGGTACAGCCATTATTAAGATCTATAATTCTAAAAATAAGAAAAAAAATAGAAAAAACCAAGGTATAGGAACTTAGACTCAGGGATTTCCCTCTTTCCTTTCCTCTATCATTCTTTCTTAGGTATGGAGAAAAGGATTAAAAAAAAAGGGGGGTAATATAGGAATATCATATATGGATATATACGAATAATAGGGGAAAAGGATAGATTATTGAGGCTACTTATAACTTAGAGGCCAGCTTAGAGCTATTGTTATTCTCAAATTTTTTAAACATTTTCATTCTTAAAATTTTTAATATATTTTTATAGAATTTTGTATATTGATACAAACAAGATTAATTTTGATGTGTGTGTGTGTGTGTGTTTCTACTCTTGTATGAGGTATTGGACCTTTTCAACTCATTTATAAATACAGGGTTTACATCCAGTCCTTTTAAAATCTGCTTTCACAAACTGTTTAGGGTAGTTACAAATACAAGTTAATAGTTATTCAATCAAATTCATAGTCATGTCAGATATTAATCTAGTCATAACAAAAATATGCTTCCTAGGTTAACAGTAAATGAATAAAAAAGCAATATTTGTCTATTCAAATATGATATATATCATATATCTATCAATATATGTTGATAGATGATAGATTAGATGGATAGATAGATAGATAGATAGATAGATAGATAGATAGATGATAGATAGAGATAGATACATTAGATAGATAGATGATAGATAAATGGTCTTCAAAAAATTAAAAACCACAGAGACCTAGAGAATAAACATTTAAGATATTTTTTTTTAATTCAAAGCCTCTTTGACTTGAGATGTATAAGCTCCTGACAATGCCCCATTCCCCTTGAAAGAAGATGATGAGCATCATAGGACCTCCATTTGGGAGTTTGCTTCAACTGGATAAAATTTCCCCTTCTCTCTTTGCAGACAACATGTTGTCCTAAAAAGGACAAGACTTGGATGTAGGCTAAGTTGAGTACTTAACTATGCCAAGACAGGATAAGCAAGTCCTTCATATTCCCTGCTTCACAATTAAGTCTCTCAGATAATTTGGCCAGAAGGCTAAAGGTGTTGCTCCAACATTATCAAGAGATATTTTAGACTGTTCAGAGTCAACTGTCTCTGTCATCTCTATAGATTTGGTATCCGCTTGTCTTCATTTCCTCCTTACTCAGGTAGTAATTTTATTCCTTCTCAAGTCTCTGATGAGGTTGAAGTCTAGATAGTTATAGTCTCACAGTTAGGCTTAAGTTGCTTAGGGAATTAAGAAGATGTTCTAATGTCTAGAAAGATGGGTTTTGGTTGATATATACACATGTAATAAAAATGATTTAGGTACAAAGTTTTAGACTCAACAAGATAGGATAGATTTTTTTTTCAGGTTACTAAATACAAATTAACTAGACATTGTGAATGCAACCTTTTCTATCTTTTTACTGATTGTTTCATAAGTGTTTTATTGTATGTAGTTTATTATATGTACATATTAAAAATAACTTTTTCAATTAGACAGAAAAAGGGAGTTGTTGCAGTTGTTGCAGTTACACCCGAGACAAGTACATTCTCACCTACGAGTAATGTTGAGTAAACTTGCCTGCTAATTTATGCCTTATTGGCCAAATAAAGTTGTCTGTAGCTGAGTGGACCGAAGAGTGGTAAGCAGTGCCAAGGTTCCCAGCCTTCAGGGTCAGAGAAGCAGCACGAGGAGGAGAGAGAGGGAGGAAGAATGAACAGATGCCATGGGTTAGCATGGACGAGAAGCAGACATGGCAGAGAGCAGCCTTCTCTGAGGACCTGACCAAATGGAACAGATGCAAGTACTAAGAAATTTATCTGAGGATGCAGAAAGCTGGCTTCTAGGGTTAAGATCTGCCCAGACACAGTGCTTATGGCTTATTAAAATCTAAGAGGCTTCTGTGTGTTTATTTAGAATATAGTGGGTTAAGAAAGTAGTGCTGATTTAATAATAATTATATGATTCGATGTTAAATATTAAAACCATTCTACACTGCTGAGCCACGTCTCTAGTACTATCATGTAGTCTGTAAAACAATAACTGTGTAGGATTCCAAAATATTTGCTGCTTTCAAAAAAATTAGCATCACTTCTAATCTTCATTTAACATAGATCAATACACCAACCTTCTATTAGTCTTGTTCTTTGCAAATAATTATGAAAGTATTTATTGATTGCATGCTATGTGTTGAGAATTTTCTTGTATTATAATTTTATATAAACAATATAAAACCAATTGATAACCTTAAAGGCAAGTGTGCATATTTCATGATAATGCTGGTTGTACTTAAATATCCCTCCATTAATAGAGTAATAAAAAATGAGGGCAGCTGTCAGTATTTATTACTTAGGGAATTCCTGGTACTTTGTAGTTGCAGCAGGCATTTGAAAATACCTACATGAATGAATGATGAATGAATAGATTTACAAAAATTAAATGAAAAATACCACCAGAGTTGAAGAGAAAAGTCATTGGGTAAGAGCAGCTGCTGTAAAATAATGAACTCCAGAGATTGGTCCCCAGTATGCATGTAACATGCCTAGAACCTTGTAAATTCTGGTAACTAGAGCTTGAAGCTATCCATTCACCCCTCTGGGCTTCTTGGCACACACCTATATGTGCATGTGTGAGTTCTATTGTGTCTGTGTGTGTGCACATGCACACACACACAGACACCTTTAACTTTCTTTTTAAAATGTTTGAATTTTAGATCATTATTTCAAGATATATGTTTTTTCTTTTTGAAAATTTCAGATGTATTTATATCAGCTCTGTTTACACCTGACCTGTTAGGATTGGAGAACCTATTCCTGGGGAAGACTAATTCTCTTTCTCCACCATTGATTATCTATTTTTCTTCATGTAGGGTGGGGCCTTGTGGAATTTTTCCCTATCTTCTTTGCAATGATGAAATTATGCAGAGTGTTGTCATCAAGCATGTCTTGTTTAGGCAACCATAGTATTTGGATTTCATAGATGTAGTGTTCTTTTCTTGTTTAAAATGTACTATCTAACAGCAGGTGTCTTGGTCCACTGGGTCTTTCAATCTTTATGAATCCTTTTTCTGAGATGTTCCCTAAGCCTCTGGTCCATAAGCTGCATTGTAGATGTGCGTGGGGCTGTGTACCCCATCGTCATTTATTCTCTGCATTTTAATCAGTTATGGATCTCTATAAGGACTCCTACTTCTTCAACAAGAAAGTCCCTAGATCCTTGATGAGGAATGAGATTTGCTTACCTTCTTATCAACTTGAATGTATTAGGAATTACCAAGGAGACACAAATCTGAGTGTTCCTTTGAAGTTGTTTTCTTTTTTTTTTTTTTTTTTTTCGAGACAGGGTTTCTCTGTGTAGCCCTGGCTGTCCTGGACTCAATTTGTAGACCAGGCTGGCCTCGAACTCGCAAAGATCCGCCTGCCTCTGCCTCCCAAGTGCTGGGATTAAAGGTGTGCGCCACCACTGCCCGGCTTGAAGTTGTTTTCAAAAAAGCTTAAGAGAAAGAAAGACTCACTCTGAAACAAAGGGGGGGTGCTATTCTCTGTGCTAGAATGATAGTGAAAATAAAAAGAGAGAAGGAGAAAATAAACTAAGTACAAGTTCTTCTCTCTGTTTTCTGATTGAGGATGTAATGTGAATCCATGATTCTGCAGGCACGATTCCCCTAGTCCAGACAGAGAGAGGGTAGTCTACACACCTAGATAGAAGGGTCTCCGCAACTATGAACCGAAACAAATACTTGTGGTGCTTCTTTCCTGTAATCCAGTGCAGAAAAATATGTATCAAATACATATGCAATCTTTTATTTCCTAAATCCTACATAAAATGTTATAACACCTACTGAAACTTTTTGTATCAAACAATGGTGACCAAACCTAAGTAGATATTGGCAACTGACATTCAAGTCCATGCAATCTACCCTCAACCCAAAACTTTTTTTTTTCTAGCACATGGTAGTAATTTCTATAAAACTTGGAATTTCAGTAGCACTATATACAACTGTAGAGTTATTTCTCCATTTTCACTGTTTTATAATTTGATAAGTGTGATGCCTAATTTTGGTTTGTAAATCTGACACACCAGGGAAGAAAGAAACTTAATTGAAGAATTGCCTCCATCAGATTGTCCTATGGGTTTGTCGTGTGGGTTTACATTTTCTTGATTTCTATTGATATAGGAGGACCTAGAACACTGTGGCAACACCTCCGTAGGCCGAATGGCCTAAGCTGCATGGCTGAATATGGACTTGAAATCAGAAGCCATTTTCTTCAGAGTTTCTTGTATCTATTCCTGCTTGAGTTTCTGCCATGACTCCCCTTCATGATAGAATGTAATCTGTCATAATAAATGGACCATTTCCTTTTCTCTTTACTTTTTATCATGGCATTTATCACAGCAACAGCTTCAACAACAAAAACAAAACAAACTAGGCCAATGTGTTATTTTCAACTATGAATCTAATTTTCCTAAATAGCAGGGAATTTGGAAGTACAATCTTACATTTGCTCTGCTTTTATCACTCTATTTGGTCTCTATAAGCCACAGAGGCCTGTGCTAATTGACTCTGTTGGTCTTCCTGTGAAGTTCATGTCCCTTCTATTCTTCCTCCCACTTTTTTTATAAGACTCCTGAGCTCCAGATAATGTTTGGCTCTGTGTCTCAGCATTTGTTTCAATTTGCTGCTGGGTGGGGCCTCTACGATGACAGTTGTGTTAGATTTCTGTCTGCAAGCATAGTAGAGTATTATTAATAGTGTCAGGAGTTGTCTCTCTTCCATGCAATAGATCTGAAGCCGTGCCAATGATTGATTGGCAATTCCCTTAATCACTGTTCCATCTTCATCCCTGTACATCTTGTATGTAGGGTAAATTATGGGTCAAATTTTGTGTGTGGCTTTGTGTTCCCCTCCATCCACTGGAAATCTAACCAGGCTAGGAGGTGATCACTTCCATATCCATGTCCTCCACTGCTAGGAGTCTCAGCTAGGGTCACCTCCATATCCTCTCAGGAACATAATCTTTCACAGGTCTCCTATTTGTTTCAGAGTTGACCCCCCCCATGGTTTTTCTTCTCTCTGCCAGCCCATGCACCGCACACTCCTACTTTCACCATACCTGATCCCCACCTTCTTTCCCCTTTGCACACCCTCTCCCATTTAATTCCCTCTTAACATACACTTCCTATGTCCATTTATTTGTCTTCCGAGTGTGCTTCAAGGGTCTTCTCTTGGGCCCTCCATGCTACCTAGCTTCTTTAGGTCTGTGAATGTTAGGATGACTATCCTGTCCTATATGACTAATATCCACTTATAAGTGAGTACATATCTTTCTGAGTCTGGGTTACCTCATTCAGGATGATCTTTTTTAATTCCATCCATTTGCCTGAAAAATCAAAAATAAAAATAAAAAAACAAAAACTTATATATGGATTGGACCTAGACCATCTACACATATGTAGCAAATAGGCAGCTTAGCCATCATGTAGATACCCTAGTAAGTAGAGCAGGGACTGTTTCTGAAATGAACTCTGTTGCCTAAAGTTTATGGATCACTTTACCCTAGCTGAGCTGCCTTGCTTGGCCTCAGTGTAAGAGGATGTACTTAGTCCTGATGAGACTCAAAGAGCCAGGGTAGATTGATGGGGAGGGGTTTCCCCTTTTTCTGAGGAGAAATGGATGGGAGTAAGGGGAAAGAGGGTGAGAGGGTATGACAGGGTGATGAGAAAGCAGGGCTGTGATTGGGATGTAAAATGAATGAATAAATAAATTAATACATCACTCTATTGATGTCTTCAACTGGCTTAGTTTACTCAGTGCCTTCTTTCACAGCAAACAGACAACATGTAAAAGAAGTATGGATGGACTGCACATTAGTAACCTCAGTCAAATTCATGTGTTGAATTGAAAGTTTTAGGACTCTAGGGCTATATATTTCAGCCATTTATAAATTACTAAATGTATAACAAGCTGAAAGGATTATGGAAAATGTGAAAAGGATCAACTTTACCAAGGAAAGGAGAATAATAAAAATGTTATGAGGAATATCATAAGCACTAGGTAGACAGCAACAATAATCTCACTTGTGATACTGTGTTGGGGCCACATCCCTATCTTATGTCACCAATTATTAGTAAGGAAGTAAGTCTTAGAAGATATGGCTCAATCTGAGCACTGATTTAATACCTTATACTTTGTATTGAGGCTCCACAGACCACATTGTGATCACCCATAAGTTCATACCAGTTCATACCATATCTCCTAAGGGTATTGTGATTTGCAATTTAGTAAGGTTTCTAAAACATTTTCTACAAGAATTTTTCAGCAAAGTTTGATCTATCCAGGAGCAGGAGATGTAAAGGTTACATACTGTAGACTAAAAAGGAAGAGGAAAGTCAGTGTGTACTATCTCTTCATGTCATCGAACTAAAATGAATACACGCCTTCATAAAGAGCACTCAACTTAAAATCAAATGAGCAAGCTTAGCCTTAAACCTGACATTGATTAGATCAAGTATATACCATTTTAAACAAATTGTACGAATATGCCAAATTAGCACAATGGCACCTACCACCCAGAATTCCTGGACAAGATGAGTAACTATAGGATAATATAAATATCCTTCAAGATTGTTACCTATTAAGGGGAAAATTTTTCCTAGGAGTGCTACCATGTTGGTCCTCAGTGCAAGGGAAGCTCTTAGCCCACATATGACTGTTGAGGGGCTGATATGTAGGGACATTCCACATCTGAGGAGTGGGAAGGATGGGAGAGGGAGGAGAGCATAGGAAAGTGGATCTGGGAGGGGTGGGATGAGGGCACTGTGATGGAGATGTCACTTGAAGTAATAAATAAACAACAACAAAAAAAGAAAGTTAAAATAATATTAAGTGTTTTTTAGATAGGTATTAGAGTGTTTTTAGGTATTAAGGTATTTTTAGACAGATTATAGAGTTTACGTCATAAGACTTAGGTAATTTATAGATGTTTGCTAAATATTAATAAATATAAGTATTTGTAAATAAAAAAATAAAGCTGCTATGAACATAGTTGAGGAGATGCCCTTGTGGTTTAGTGAGGTATCTTCTGGATGTATGCCCAGGAATGTTATGGCTGGGTCTTGAGGAAGAGCTATTTCAAGTTTTCTAAAATATCACCAGACTTATTTTCATAGTGGTTGTACAAATTTGCCCTCCCACCAGCAATGGAGGAGTGTTCCCCTTTCTCTGCATCCTCGCCAGCATGTGCTGTCATTTGAGCTTTTGATCTTAGCCATTCTGACAGGTGTGAGATGGAATCTCAGAGTCGTCTTTAGTTGCATTTCTCTGATGATTAAGGATGTTGAGCATTTCTTCAAGTGTCTCTTGACCACCCATTTTGTGAATTCTCAGTTTAACTCTGTTCCCCATTTTTTAATTGGATTATTTGGTTTCTTGGTGTATAATTTCTTGAGTTCTTTATAAATTTTGGATATTAGCCCTCTGTTATATGGGGTTGGTAAAGATCTTTTCCCAACCTGTAGGTTGCTGTTTTGTTCTAATGACAGTGTCCTTTGCCTTAAAGAAGCTTTTCAGTTTCATAAGTCCCATTGAGTGACTGTTGGTCTTTGAGCCTGAGCTATTGATGTTCTGTTCAGGAAGTCGTCACCTGTGTCAAAAGTTCAAGGCTTTTCCCCACTTTCTCTTCTATTAGATTTAGTGTATTGGCCTTTATGTTTAGGTCTTTGATCCAGTGTAACTTAAGTTTTGTTCAAGGTGATAAACATGGATCTGTTCACATTCTTTTACATACTGACATCCAGTTAGACCAGCACCATTTGTTGAAGATGCTGTCCTTTCTCCATTGAATGGTTTTGGATTCTTTGTCAAAAATTAAGTGACCATGGAAGTGTGGGTTTATTTCTGGGCCTTTGATTAGATCTCACTGATAAACTGGTTTCTATACCAGTACCATGTTGTTTTTATTACTGTTGCTCTGTAGTACAGCTTGAAATCAGGGATGGACTGTACTGTTAATTTGTACTTGGTAACACTTTCACATAACAACTAAAAGTAAACTTAGTCATGGGAGACAAATTAAGTATGTTTATTTTTCAAGAGACATTTTGTGAAATCTCTTTACTTAATATATTGGATATGCTTAATCTGAGATAATGTCTCTACCTATGGGGGAGAGAGTGCACAAACAGCTCCTCTGTGGAAGCATAGCTCTTTATAGAAGTTGTCCAGTAAGCAAAGAGAATTCCTCACCATTAATTTGATCTTAAAAGAGAAAACATACTTTATCAATAAACTGTAACCAGCATTGACTCTGAACATTGTCCAAATTTTATAATGCATATTCAGTTAGATAAAATAGTTGTCAAAAGTACTCTACATTATCCATAGTCTGTCATTGAATCTCAAACTGCAATTTGTTGTGGTATTTTGGTTATTATTTTGCATACCTGCATAGACTACAGGGGAAGTCAAGCATGTCTGGCAGAATTACAAGAAATAGAGAAGAACTGTAACTGAAATACTGATGCATATAACCTAAGTAAAAAGCAACTAGTTTTATAGCTTTGATATTTACTGGTAGGTACAGAATTCACAATACACTTTTGGTCTAGAGTATTGCCTCTCAGATATAATAAGCTAAAAATCCCTGCTGATATTCTGAGCAGACCAGCTCTGATTTGGTGGATCTGGAACAGGGTCTGAAATACCATATTACAATACATTTTTGTATAATGTTAGACTATGGGACACAGCCTAAGGAGCAATTTTCCAAGGAACAATGGGCACCATATCCTGTGAAACTCCATAATGTTCTGATTATCCATAAAGTATGGCAGCCCAAAATCACACTTGCTTCAGTACATTTATTATAAACTATTTTATTTTTGAGACTACTGTGAATAGAATTGTTTCTCAGATTTCTTTTTTTAGTATGCTTGTCATTTATAAATAAGAAGATTACTGATTTTTTTTGTGTTAATTTGTGACCTGTTACATTGATGAATGTTTGTTAGCTATAGGAGTGTTCTCATGGAATCCTTAGGGTATTCATGGATAGAATAATATCATTAGAAAATAACAATGCATTGACTTCCTACTTTATCATTTGTATTCATTTTTGTCCTTTACATACCTTATTCTCTAGCAAAAATTTCAAGTCCTATATTGAATAAAATGTCAGGAAGTGAGCATCCTTATTTTGCTGTTGATATGGGCAGAAATGGTTTGAGGGTTTTCTCAGTTTATCCATATACTGGCTTTAGGACGGTTGAATATTGCCTTTACTATGTCAAGCTCTGCTCCTTGTATCACCAGATGCTCCAAAACTTATGTTTTTAAGAGATTTTGAATTTTGTCAAAAGTTTTTATCTATCTAATGAAATGACCCTGTGGTTTTAGTCTTTAAGTCTCTTTATATGATGGACTACATTTATTTCATTTATTTACACATGTTTAAACTTCCCTGGATGTTTGGGAAGAAGCCAACCTTATCATGGAAGATGATTATTTTTATGTGTTCTTGAATTTGGTTTTCAAGAAATCTACTTGTCCTTCTCTGTATCCTTCTTCCTCTCCTATGTAGGAGTGCATGGGCTTGAGAAAAATGAGATATAGATATAGCACAGGAAGGTCCAAGAAGAAGGGGCAGATTATTGAATATGCCCTTATACCTTTGTATATTGATACAAAATTAGTAGTTTATTTGGCTAAAGTGGTATTGACCATTGTTTATTGTGCAAAAATAAGATTGTATTGGATTACATCGGTATTGATCTTTGTATATTGATACAAAATTAAGATTATAGTTGGCCACAATGGTATTGACCCTTGCATATGGACGTAATATTAAGATTGTATTGGGCTACATAGGCATTGATCTTGGTATATTGATACATAATTAAGAGTATATTTAACCACAATTGAATAGATCTTTGTATATTGATACAAATTTAAAGATAATGCTTCCCAATGGTATCATACCTAGAGATACTTAAAAATAAAATGTGAAGCTCTGCCCTCTTGATACCAACCGTCTAAAATGGTCTAGGATAGTTAAAACAAACTCCTAGTCATGCAAACATGTCTCTTTGTTAGCTACTATGACAGTCTATCACAGATATTCTCTAAACTACCCAGTAATCAAGTTGCTAAGAGACAAGCAACATTTGCTTATGTAAATACAAGAGATGGATAGGGCATCTTCAAAAACCCCTAGAGATCTGCAGAATATGGCATTCAAAGATGTTATCTTAAATCAAGATTTTTTTTTTTGATATCGAGACATATCAGCGCCTGACAGCACCCCCTATTCTACTCCAAGTAGAAGATAAGCATCGAAGAACCTCCACTGTAAGATGGTTGAATTAGTGGCAAGCCTATCTCTTGGCATGAAAAAACCCCTTGCACCAACTGCAGACAGACTGCTGTCCAAAAAGGACAAAACTTGGTAGCAGGGAAGTCGACAGCCTAACTCTGCCAAGACAGGGTAGGTAAGTCCTTCATAATCCCTGCTCTACAACAAATGTCTGTCAGAGAAACAGGACCCAAAGCCTGAAGATTGATGCTGGAATGTATGGAGAGAAAATGGGAACTGTCCAGGCAGTTATTGGTATGTTCTTTCTTAGTTTTGGAAGCTGCAGGCTCTGCACTTCCTATATAAGCAAATATATTTATCCCTCTCAGGTCTCTGAGGTGGTTGAAGAATAGACAGATAGAATCTTATAGTTAAATTTTGAACTGTTTAGGAATCAAGAGGGTGTTATAGGTCTAAGAAGATACTCTTAAAAGTGTGTTGCAAGATAGTATGAATGTTGAGTCACATATAGACCTTTAAACTCATGGAGTTGGGTAGATAGTAGAATGTTAAAGTCAGGGGCCAAATAGGTATAAACTGAACATTGGGAAGGTATACTGGTCCAATTTACTCTCATAAATGTGGCATATTTATATCTATTGTTTTGTATAATACTTACTGTTATAAGAGAAGGAACCAGCTGTTGGACTGAAAGGGGAAACTTCTGGAGGGAAGAGGGTGGAAGGGCGGGATAGGAAGAGGGAATAGGGAGGGGTTTGTTACTGAGATGTAACTTGAAGAAAAAAAAATAAAGTATTAAAAAAAAAAAAGAAATCTTATGGAGAATTTTCTGTTTATCATCATCAGGGACATTGGAAGATAGTTTTTGGTAGTTTTGGTTCTTTAGTTTTGGTATACTTGCTTAATTAGAATTATTTGGAAATGCTCCTTCATTTGGAATTTTTGTGAAATAATTTAAGGTGTATTACAGTCCAACCTGTAGAATTCTACATTGAATCTGTGTAGAGCAGGGATTTGTTTGTTTGTCTTAATTTTGGATCTTTAATTGTTTCTTCTAGCTCATTAAATGATGTGAATAAATTTATTTATTTCATCTTGATGTAACTTTGGTTTTATATATATATATATATATATATACACACACACATTAATTTCTCTTAGAGTTTCCCAACTTGGTGGGAGTGTATATTTTTTCTTCTAATTTAATTTAATTTGATACCGGATATCTCTATGTAGACCAGGCTATAATACTGAAATTAAAGGCATATGCCACCTTAGATGGGTAGTATGAACATTTTTTTTACATACTTATGATTACATGAAATTTTTTCAGTCTCTGATCTAATTTCTCCTTTTGTTTCTATAATTTTACTAATTTGGATCCTCACCTTATTTTGATCAATTTGCCCAATATTACTGTAGAAACTTCCTAAAATTACACACGAAAACATATATACATGCATAAATATAAATAACATGAAGTTTCCATGTAATTGATTGACAATACCCATACTAGATATCACAAACTAAAAATTAAATACCTAACACCAGGAGTGTCTTATTTCCTTTGAGTTGCCTGTGAGAGTCCACAGAGAGAAAACCATTGCTGGCTAGTGACAATTTTCTCAGTTGCCTTCCAGAACCTGAAGGTGATATCTCACATAGTACTTGGTGATACCAAGCTGATAATGAGCTGGAAGCTTCATCCTTACTGGATAGTACTCATAGCACTGAAAGGTACTATGCATATCAGAGGAGTAAAGTAATCATCAATATTTCCCTGGGAAACTGATGAGCTACAATAATAGCATGCCCATGGGTATGATCACAATGTGAATACCTTGGGAGTAACCAAAAACTTTTGTTTGGTTTAATTCCCACTTCACAATATGAAACTCATATGTGTCACAATTACCACACCAAGGATCTGTGGCTAGACATGTCATAAACCATAAAGAATCTATGACTATCATTCTACTTAGTGGACATCATATTAAGCTGATCATACATTAAGGCATTTGTGTATTCTCAATAGATGGATATTAACACAGCAAGCTGCAACTGGTCAAGGGGTAAGGAATAAGAAAGTGGAATTCCTATCCCAGAATAAAACATCCATATTACACCACTCCACTCCCATGACTCAGACATCATTGCAGAGTAGGAGGCCTCCTTTACGGCCTCCTGCTCTGCAGGACTTCAAGGGTTCAAGGAACATCTATGAAAATTAAGGAAATAGTGGCCAATTCCATAAGCACTTAGAATTCTAGAAGTCAACTCCAGTTTGGCAGGACATTTGGACCTCTTGAAGTTTAACTTGTCACTAATTTTCTGATTCAGTGGAGCGTTACATAAAATTTCTCAACCTTTCCACATACCTACAAGCTTAAAAAGGAAAAAAAAATAGACGCCACGGTATTACAGACAAAAAACAAAACTAAAATTATTAATAAAACCTCTACCAGTTAATATTATGAACAGAAAGAAAAATAAAGGAATAATAATCAAGAAATGCTAAAATAAATGTTTAATCCTTTATATAATGAATTATTTTAAATTATGTTGTATTTATAATATGTAAATAAACACAAATGCCATGAAAGCATTTTAATGAAGAAAATAATATCTAGGAATGACTACGTTCAAATACAATACTCCCATCTCCTTCTACCTTCCTGTCATACTGCCCCCAACCCCTAGCCATGTGTACCCTTCCTTTCTAGAAATCCCCCCTTCCTATTTTATCTCTCACATGTTCTTTTGCCCTCCACACCCCTTTCCTTAAAGCCTCCTTTTTTATCATGCCAATGACCATTTTCTAGTATTCTGTAGTCTCCTTACATTTATTTCCACTTAAGTACATATGTTTAACTTTTAGAAGCTAAACATATCCTTATTCCTATAAAAACATCCACATATATGGTTTAAAGTCTGGGATACCTTGCTTATTACTTTTTTTACTCCTTTCTATTTTTTGAGAGTTGCATTACTTATCTTTATAGCTAAATATAATTCTTAACCATACACATTAATTAATAGAGACTACGAAGATGAAAGAGGCCCCTTCCAAGTATATTCAACATACTGACAGAAACACCAAGTTACTTCATAGTTTCTTTCTCCTTATGTAATAACTCTGCTCTTCTGACATTATTTCACATTCCCCTTCTTTATATAATTATTTAACTGAATTTTCTCTTTTCTTTGATATCTCAGTTTTAAAATAAGTTTTGTGGACTCGGGGACTCCCATTTGGAGAGGTGCCTGGTAAGATCGACCCTAATACACAGCAGGCAGAATCAGAGCCCACATGGTGATCACTCACTAGCCTACTAGGCTCCCCACACCTCAGGAGGACCTTATAGCTATTTAGAAAACTTTGCAGGCTAGTTGAAGTCTTAGCAAGGCAGAAAGAGGGCGCATGGCAGAAGGTCCGCAGCCTCTTGAGCCGCGGATGATCTGAGCTGGAAGCCTGCAGGTAGGGCAGAAGAGCCAAGCCCGCAATAGAGCAGCCAGGGTGGGAAGCCGGCACAGGAGGGCGGGGCTGAGGCTCCGCAAGCCCACGGCAGAGGAACCAGAGTGGGGAAGCCAGCACAGGCAGGGGAGGCGGAGAGACAATACCTGTGGCAGAGGAGCCTAGTGGGAAGCCAGAAGCCAGGGGACCATAGCTGTATTCTGGAAAACCCAGACATATTAGGCATGGAGCCGGGCCCTGTCAGTCTCCATGACTACAACCAAAGTCCACAGAATCTGTGCCTGGGTAAACAGGTCCATACCATCAGAATCATTACAGGCTGATCACTCAGTGTGCAACATAGAGAAGTCTGAATTGGGAGCAGTGAAACAATCCCGGGCTATTTCTCACTACCTGGGAATAGGCTGCACCAGCTCACAGTGCTTCAGGTTATTACCATCACAGTGACCCTGAAATCCCCCTGTAAGCAACTACAGACAGCCAAGCAATTCGACTCCTACACCAAAGCATCCCCTGTGGATCCAAGCCCAGAAAACGACGAGAGCAGACAGCTAAACACATCCATATGGCCAAAGTTCCAAGAAAAAATAGAAATCTAGGAAATATGACTCCAACAACCGAAGAAATATCCTAGCTCATCCAATTCAGATGACCTCACACCAACAGAAACACATGAAAACAATGACAATTCTGCATTATGGAAAGTGATAGAGTCCCTTCAAGAAGAACTTAAATCTATGAAGGAATTCAAAGAAGCCACAATTTTACAAGTCAAAACAACAAACAACACCATTAAAGAGCTCCAAGCCAAGGTGACTCAGCTTGAACAGGAAAAGGACAAAGCAATGAAAGATTTCCAAACAAAAACAAGCAAACTGTAGAAGGAAATGTACAAAACGAACAATACCATACAAGACATGAAAATAGAAATAGAAACAATAAAGAAAACACAGTCAGAGTTAAAAGAGGAAGTGGAGAATCAAGGGAAGAGAACAGGAACTACGGATGTGAGTATCAAAAATAGGATGCAAGAGATGGAAGACAGGATCTCAGGCATGGAAGATTCGATGGAAGAAACCAGTACAATATCCAAAAAAAATGAGAAGGCTAAAAAATCTCTCACCCACAACATCCAAGAAATCAAGGACTCAATGAAAAGATGGAACCTAAGAATTATAGGCATAGAGGAAAGAGAAGACTCCCGACTCCAAGGTCCAGGAAATATATTCAACAAAATCATAGAAGAAAACTTCCCAAACCTGAAAAAAGAGATGCCAATAAAAATCTAAGAGGCTTACAGAACACCAAACAGATTAGATTAGAAAAGAAACTCCTCTCACCACATAATAATTGAAACACCAAATGTACAAAACAAAAAAAGAATATTAAAAGCTGTAAGAGAAAAAGATCAAGTCACATACAATGGCAGACCCATCAGAATTACACCTGACTTCTCCTCAGAAACGTTAAAAGCTAGAAGGGCCTGGACAGATATCCTACAAGTCCTGAGAGAACATAGGTGCCCAGCCAGACTACTATACCCAGCAAAACTCTCTATCAACATAGAAGGAGAAAACAAGATATTCCATGACAAAATCAAATTTAACAATATCTACACACAAACCCAGCACTACAGAAAATCCTAGAAGGAAAATTCCAACCCAGAAAAGAAAACTACACCCAAGAAAACAAAGGGAATAGAAAACACCTCAGCAACTAAACCAAAAGAGGCACAGGACCTTCACCTATACAAAACTAATGGGAAATAACAACCTCAGGTCACTAATATCCATCAAAATCAATGGACTGAACTCCCCAATAAAAAGACACAGGTTTACAGATTGGATCCGCAAGCAAGACCCGTCTTTTTGCTGTATACAAGAAACACATCTCACTATCAAAGATAGACACTACCTCAGAGTAAAGGGCTGGGAAAAGTTTTTCCAAGCAAATGGACCCAGGAAGCAACCTGGAGTAGCCATCCTAATATCAAACAAAACAGACTTCCAACTGAAGTTAATGAAAAAAGACAAAGAAGGGCATTAAATACTCATTAAAGGGAATATTCATCAAGGGGAAATCTCAATATTGAACATCTATGCCCAAATACAAAGGCACCTACATTTGTAAAAGAAACACTTCTAAAACTTAAATCGCACGTCGATCACAACACATTAGTAGTGGGAGACTTCAACACCCCACTCATAACAATGGACAGATCATCAAGACTGAGGCCAAACAGCGAAATATTGAGTCTAACAGAGATCATGAACCAAATGGACCTAACAGATATCTACAGAACGTTTCACCCAAACACAAAGGAATACAACTCTTTCTCAGCACCTCACAGAACCTTCTCCAAAATCGATCACATAGTCGGACACAAAGATAGTCTCAATAGATACAAGAAAATTGAAATAACACCTTGTATCTTATCAGACCACCATGGAATAAAGCTGGTCTTCAACAGCAAAAGAATCAACAGAAAGCCTACACACACATAGAATTTGAACAGCTCCTTACTGGACGATTACTGGGTCAGGGAAGAAATAAAGAATGAAATCAAAGACTTCTTAAAATCCAACTAAATGAAGGCACAACATACCCAAACCTATGGGATACAATGAAAGCTGTGCTACGAGGAAAGTTCATAGCACTAAGTGCTTTCAAAAAGAAAATTGTGACAGCTCATATTAGCGAATTAATAGCTAAGCTGGGTGAATTGGAAAAAAAAGAAGCAAACACTCCCAAAAGGAGCAGAAGGCAGGAAATCATCAAACTTAGGGCTGAAATCAACAACTTAGAATCAAAAAGAACTATACAAAGAATCAATGAAACCAAGAGTTGGTTCTTTGAGAAAAATCAACAAAATAGACAGACCCCTAGCCAAATTAATTAAAAGGCAAAGGGAAAGAACCCAAATCAACAAAATCAGAAATGAAAAGGGAGAAATAACAACAGACATTGAGGAGATCCAGAAAATATTTGGGTACTACTTTAAAAAATCTATATTCCACCAAATTTGAAAACCTAAGCGAAATGGACAATTTCCTCAATAGATTCCACCTACCAAAACTAAATCAAGATCAGATTAACAGCTTAAACAGTGCAAGAACCCCTAAGGAAATAGAAACAGTAATTAATAATCTCCCAACCAAAAAAAGCCCAGAGCCAGATGGCTTTAGCACAGAAGTCTACCGTACCTTCAAAGAGGAACTAACACCATTACTCTTCACACTCTTCCACCACATAGAATCAGAAAGAACACTGCCAAACTCATTCTATGAGGCCACTGTCACTCTGACTCCTAAACCACACAAAGACCCAACAAAGAAAGAGAACTTCAGACCAATCTCCCTCATGAACATAGATGCAAAAATACTTAATAAAATACTAGCAAACCGGATTCAAGAACACATCAAAAATATCATATATCATAATCAAGTAGGCTTCATCCCAGGAATGCAGGGATGGTTCAACATACAAAAGTCTATCAATGTCATTCACCATATAAACAAGATGAAAGAAAAAAAAATACATGATAATCTCGCTAGATGCCGAAAAAGCATTTGACAAAATCCAACACCCCTTCATGCTAAAAGTTCTGGAGAGAACAGGCATACAAGGATCATACCTAGAAATAATAAAGGCAATATACAGCAAGCCAGTGGCCAACATCAAATTAAATGGAGAGAATCTTGAAGCATTTCCTCTAAACTCAGGGACAAGACAAGGATGCCCACTTTCACCATATCTCTTCAATATAGTACTTGAAGTCCTTGCTAGAGCAATAAGACAACTAAAGGAGATCAAAGGGATAAATATTGGAAACGAAGAAGTCAAATTATCCCTATTTCCAGATGATATGTTAGTATATATAAGCGACCCCAAAAACTCCACCAAAGAACTCTTAAAGCTGATAAACAACTTCAGCAAGGTGGCTCGATACAAAATTATCCCAAAAAAATCAGAAGCCCTTCTTTATACAACAAACAAATATACCGAGAAAGAAATAAGGGAAACAACCCCCTTCACAATAGCCACAAGCAATATAAAATACCTGGGGGTAACTCTAACCAAACTAGTAAAGGACCTATACAACAAGAACTTCAAGACCCTGAAGAGAGAAATGCAAGAGGCCTTTAAGATGGAAAGATCTCCCATGCTCATGGATAGGTAGGATCAACATAATAAAAATGGCTATCCTACCAAAGGCAATATACAGATTCAATGCAAACCCTATCAAAATACCAACACAATTCTTTATAGACCTGGAAAGAGCTATTCTCCATTTCATATGGAACAACAAAAAGCCCAGAATAGCTAAATCAATCCTGTACAATAAAAAAGCATCTGGAGGTATCACCATCCCAGATTCCAAGCTGTACTACAGAGCAATAGTAATAAAAACAGCATGGTACTGGTATAGAAATAGACTAGTGTATCAATGGAATCGAATTGAAGACCCAAACATGGACCCACACACCTATGGTCAATTAATCTTTGACAAAGAATCCAAAACCGCACAATGGAAGAAGGACAGCATCTTCAACAAATGGTGCTGGTCCAACTGGATGTCCACTTGCAAAAGAATGAAATTAGACCCATACTTATCACCTTGTACAAAACTTAAATCCAAGTGGATCAAAGACCTTAACATAAGGCTGGTCACATTAAATCTACTAGAAGAAAAAGTTGGAGAAAACCTCGAACTCATTGGCACAGGTGACAACTTCCTTAACAGAACACCAAGAGCTCAGGACCTGAGATCAACAATCAATAAATGGGACCTCATGAAACTGAAAAGTTTCTGTAAGGCAAAAATACTGTCATTCGAAAAAAACGGCAACCAACAGACTGGAAGAAAATCTTCACCAACCCCACATCTGATAGAGGGCTATTATCTAAAATCTACAAAGAACTCAAGAAACTAAATGCCAAGAAACCAAATAATCCAATCAAAAAATGGGAGACGGAGCTACATAGAGAATTTACAAAGAGGAATCCCTAATGGCTGAGAGACACCTGAAGAAATGCTCAACATCCTTAATCATCAGAGAAATGCAACTCAAGACAACTCTAAGATTCCATCTCACACCTGTCAGAATGGCTAAGATAAAGAGCTTAAATGACAGCACATGCTGGCGAGGGTGTGGAGAAAGGGGAACCCTACACCATTGCTGGTGGGAGTGCAGGCTTGTGCAACCACTATGGAGGTCATTATGGTGATGTCTTAGAAATCTTGGAATAACCTTGCCTCAGGACCCAGCCATACCACTTCTGGGTATACACCCAAAGGACTCCTCATGGAGTCATAGGGAAGTCTCCTCATCTATGTTCGTGGCAGACTTATTTGTAATAGCTAGAAAGTGGAAACAACCCAGATGTCCCTCAACTGAAGAATGGATTAAAAAACTGTGGTACATCTATACAATGGAATATTACTCAGCTATCAGAAACAATGAAATTATGCAATTTGCAACCAAATGGATGGAACTAGAGAAGCTCATCCTGAGTGAGCTAACCCAGACTCAGAAGGATGCATACGGCATCTATTCACTTATAGTAGGATTTTAGCGATATAGTACAGGATATCTGTATTACAACCAACACACCAAAAGGAACATGGACATAGACTTTTTTTTCCTTTTTCCTTTTCCTTTCTTTTTTTTTGTTGTTCTTTGTTTTTGTCGGTTTCTGTGTTTGTTGGTCTTTTTTTAGTTTCCCCCTGTAGCAAGGAGACATTTTTCACTGGTGGTACTGCCTCGTAGGCCCCCGGTGTATGAAGAGGCTCTTGGCCCTCATATGACTCCTGAACTGTGGCGAGGGACTGTTATGTAGGGACACTCCCCCCCAGAGGAACAAGAGGGAAGGGTTAGGGGGTAGAGGATGGGAGGGTGGGGCTGGGAAGCGGGGAAAGAGGACAATATGATAGAGATTTAACCTGAAGCAACAAACAAATAAATTTATTAATTAAAAAAAAGCAGGTAACAATTTTAAAACACTGTAAATAAAATAAAGTTTACAGCCGTTCAACCTGGTTTTATAAACTTCCAAGAGTCAAAAAAAAACTTAGAGCTAAGGTAAAATACATGAAAAACGTGGTGTTAACCCATGCCTTTAACTTCAGCAGAGATGGGAGGAGCACTATAGAGTTAGTTGTCTTATAAATTCTAGAGTTACACGGAACAGGGTGGTGTGGGTGCACACCCTTAATCCCATCATTCAAGAAGAGTACACCCTTAATCCCAACACACTAGAGACAGAAACAGGCACATCTCAGAGCTCAAGGTCAGCCTGATACAAAACAAACTCTAAATAGACAAAAACTTCGATCTAGGAGTGGTGGAACACATCTTTAATCCCTTCAGATGGGAACCACAGGTCTTTGATCCTAATAATTAGAATGCAGAGACAGACACATAGGATTTGGAAGGACCTAAGTTTAAAAGCTACTTACAAAAGGCCTACTCAATACAAACAAATTGTCCTTTGAGATCTCAAAATATATACACTAAAGCTTGTTTAGCTCCAAAATAACAAAATAATTTCTTCTTTAACCCAGATTGAAAGATAATACTTTATATATTGTCAAAAAAGCAAATTTGCTTCAGGAGAAATATTACCTAGCCCCCTCACCAAAAAAAAAAAGGGTAATTGTCCCAGAGTTAGGATTAGTGCAGGGCTCTGTTCTTAACTTTCCAGGAGATTCAAAGCATCCATTCAAGGAACCCAGGGACAACTGGACAACGGAAACCTCAACAGAAAACAGAATCAGACACCAAAAAAGACGAGTGGCCCAGATGACTCAGCCTTAGAGACTCCCTCAATAGCTGTTCCATCAAAAGTCTACAACCACAACAACTCAAAATCGCTAAGACCGTTCAGCTCTACACACTGCCCCATCCAGAACTTCAGTAAAGCCTGGAAGATCAGCTTCTGCCTACAAACTCCTTAGGACATCTAAACAGCTGAGCACAGAAGGACTGAACATAAAAGGATTGTACTAACATTTTTAACCATTTTTCCATTCTGGTTCGGGCCCCAAACAGGTTTACTACGACCCAAATCAGCAGGAAGTCATTTTAAGAGAGCGATGTCCCATGCCCAGAGGGTTGGGAGGGTGTTTCTCCGCCCCCCCCTTTTGGTTATTTGAAGGATAATTGAAAACTTTGTTATTTAGGGGAAGAGACTACAAGCTGTTAAATGGTCTTGTTAAATGGGTTTTGGAGGTTAGACCCAGGGACTTCCTTCTTTTCCTTTTCTGTATCCTTCTTTCTCTCCTATGTAGGAGTGCACGGACTTGAGAAAAATGAGACATAGTCATAGTATGGGAAGGACCAAGAAGAAGGGACAGATTATTGAATATGCCCTTATACCTTTGTATATTGATACAAAATTAGTATTATATTTGGCTAAAGTGGTATTGACCATTGTTTATTGTTCAAAATTAAGACTGTATTGGACTACATCGGTATTGATCTTTGTATATTGACACAAAATTGAGATTATAGTTGGCCACAATGGTATTGACCCTTATATATATTAACGTAATATTAAGATTGTATTGGGCTACATAGGCATTGATCTTTGTATACTGATACAAAATTAAGAGTATATTTAGCAACATTGGAATAGATCTTTGTATATTGATACAAAATTAAAGGGAATGCTTTCTAATGGTATTGTACCTAGAGATACTTAACAATGAAATGTGAAGCTCTGGCCTCTTGATACCAACCGTTTTAAACTGTTTAGGATAGTTAAGAAATACAAACTCCTAGTCATGCAAGCATGTCACTTTGTTAGCTACTATGACAGTCCATCACAGATATTCTCTAAGCTACTCAGAAATCAAGTTGTTAAGAGACAAGCAACATTTGCTTATCTAAATACAAGAGATAGATAGGACGTCTTCAAAAACCCCAAGAGATCTGCAGAACATGGCATTCAAAGATGTCTTAAATTAAGATTTTTTTTATATCGAGATATATCAGCTCCTGACAGCACCCCCTATTCTACTCCAAGTAGAAGATAAGCATCGAAGAATCTTCAGTGTGAGATGGTTGAATTAGTGGCAAGCCTATCTCTTGGCATGAAAAAAACCCTTGCTTCAACTGCAGACAGACTGCTGTCCAAAAAGGACAAAACTTGGTAGCAGGGAAGTCGACAGCCTAGCTCTGCCAAGACAGGGTAGGTAAGTCCTTCATAATCCCTGCTCTACAATAAATGTCTGTCAGAGAAACAGGACCAAAAGGCTAAAGATTGATGCTGGAATGTATGGAGAGAAAATGGGAACTTTCCAGACAGCCACTGGTATGTCATCTTAGTTTTGGAAGCTGCAGGCCCTGCACTTTCTACATAATCAGATATATTTATCCCTCTCAGATCTCTGTGGTGGTTGAAGATTAGACAGCTAGAGTCTCATAGTTAAATTTTGAGTTGTTTAGGAATCAAGTGGGCGTTCTGGATCTAAGAAGATGCTTTTAATAGTGATGCAAGTTAGTATGAGAGCTGAGTCAGATATAGAACTTTAAACTCATGGAGATGCTTAGATGGTAGAATGTTAAAGTCAGGTGCCAAATACATATGGACTGGACATTGGGAATGTATACTGGGCCATTTAACTCTCATAAATGTGGCATGTTTATTTCTGTTGTTTTGTATAGTATTTACTGTTATAAGAGAAGGAACCATTTGTTGGACTGAAAGGGGAAGCTGTTGGGGGGAAGAGGGTGGAATGGTGGGACAGGAAGGGGGAGTAGAGAAGGGATTGTGACTGAGATGTAACTTGAAGAAATAAAAAAATAAAGTATTAAAAAAAGAAAAAAATTAAATAAAATAAGTTTTGTTAAGCAACTGAAAATTAAAATATAAATAGAGTAATTTAAGAACACTTGGAGACACATGTGACAGAGGGCTAATATCCACACACTACATGTACTAGGAGAGAAAGTGGGAAAAACCCTCAAACTCATTGGCACAGTTGACAACTTCCTGAACAGAAGACCAAAAGCTCAGGGGCTAAGACCAACAATCAATAAATGGGACCTCATGAAACTGAAAAACTTCGGTAAGGCAAAAGACACTGTCATTCAAACAAAACAGCAGCCTACAGATTGGGAAAAAATCTTCACCAACCCCACATCTGACAGAGTGCTAATATCCAAAATCTACAAAGAACTCAAGAAATTAAATGCCAAGAAATCAAATAATCCAATAAAAAAATGGGAGACAGAGCTAAACAGAGAGTTCACAAAGGAGGATTCCCTAATGGATAAGATATACTTGAAGAAATGCTCAGCATCCTTAATCTTTAGAGAAATGCAACTCAAGATGTCTCTGAGATTCCATCTCACACCTGTCAGAATGGCTAAGATCAAAAACTCAAATGACAGAACATGCTGGCGAGGGTGTGGAGAAAGGGGAACCCTCCTCCATTGCTGGTGGGAGTGCAGGCTTATGCAACCACTATGGATGTCACTCTGGCCATAACTTAGAAAACTTGGAATACCTCTGCCTCGGGAAACAGCCATGGCACTCCTGGTTATACATCCAAATGATTCCATACCAAATCACAAGGAAGTTTCCTCATCTATGTTCATAGCAGCCTTATTTGTAATAACTAGAAACTGGAAACAACCCAGATGTCCCTCAACTGAAGAATGGATTAAAAAACTGTAGTACATTTACACAATGGAATATTACTCAGCTATTAGAAACAAGGAAAACATGCAATTTGCAGCCAAATGGATGGAACTAGAGAAGCTCATCCTGAGTGAGTTAACCCAGACCCAGAAGGATGCACATGGCATCTATTCACATATAGTCGGATTTTAGCCATATAGTACAGGATAACTATACTACAAACAATGCACCAAAGGGAACATGATCATAGACTTTTTTCCTGTCAATGATTCACTTTACCCTAGTGGTGCTGCCTTGTAGGCCCCCAGTGTATGAGGAGGCTCTTGGCCCTCATATGACTGCTGAACTTGGGCGGGGGACTGTTATCTAGGAACACTCCACTCCAGAGGAGTTGGATGGAAGGGATAGAGGATAGAGGGTGGGAGGGTGGTAATGGGAGGGGTGGAAAGAGGGCACTATGATGGAGATATAACTCTCTGTCAGATGTGGGGTTGGTGGAGATATTTTCCCAATCTGTAGGCTACCGTTTTGTTTGAATGACAGTGTCTTTTGCCTTACAGAAGCTTTTCAGTTTCATGAGGTCCCATTTATTGATTGTTGGTCTTAGGTCCTGAGCTGTTGCACATGCTGGTGAGGGTGTGAAGAAAGGGGAACTCTCCTCCATTGCTGGTGGGAGTGCAGGCTTGTGCAACCACTCTCTAGGTCAGTCTGGCGATATTTTAGAAAACTTGGAGTAGCTCTACCTCAGGATCCAGCCATACCACTTCTGGGTGTACATCTGAGGGGCTCCTCACCAAATCACAAGGAAGTTTCCTCATCTATGTTTATAGCAGCCTTAATTGTAATAGCTAGATACCGAAACCACCCAGATGTCCCTCAACTGAAGAATGGACTAAAAATTATGGTACACCTACACAATGGAATACCACTCAGTTATCAGAAGCAAGGAAATTATGCCATTTGCAGCAAGATGGATAGAACTAGAAAAGCTCATCCTGTGAGCTAACCCAGACTCAAAAGGATGCACATGGCATCTATTCACTTATAGTCAGATTTTAGCTATATAGTACAGGATATCTATACTACAACCAACGCACCAAAAGGAACATGGACAATGACTTTTTTCTTTGTTTGTTTTCTCTTCCTGTCATTGAGACTCTTCCCTGGTGGTACTGCCTTGTAGGCCTCCAGTGTATGAGGAGTCTCATGGCCCTCATATGACTGCTGAATGGGGGCAGGTGACTGTTATGTAGAGACACTCCACTCCAGAGGAGTGGGATGGAAGGTTTAGGGGGTAGAGTGTGGGAAGGCGGCACTGGGAAGGGTGGAAAGAGGACACTATGATGGAGATGTAACCTGAAGCAATAAATAAATTAATTTTAAAAAACTTAGGTAACAACATATGCTGGTGAGAATGACGAGAAAGAGGAACACTCCTCCATTGATGGCAGGAGTTCAAACTTGTACAACAACTTTGAAAATCATTCTTCCGATATCTTAGAAAATTGGGAATTGTTCTACCTCAAGACACAGCCATACTGATCCTAGGCATATATCCAAAAGCTTTTTCACCAAACCATAAGAACATCACCTCAACAATGTTCCAAGCAGCTCTATTAGTAATAGCCTAAACTGGAAACAACCCCAATATCCTTCAACCAAAGAATGGATTAGAAAAAAACAAACAAACAAAAAATGGTGGTACATTTACAGAATAGAAAGAATACTTCTCAACTATCAGAAACAAGGAAATCATGCAATTTGGAAGCAAATGGATGGAAATAGAAAAGCTCATCCTGAGTGAGCTAACCCAGCCTAAGATAGATACACATGGTATGTACTCACTTATAAGTGTATATTAACCATATACCACAGGACAACCATTCTACAACCCACAGACTCAAATAGACAAGAACCTAGCATAGGTATCCTATGAAAAATTCAAACCAGTAGTGAGTCATGGACTCTGTTTCCTGTTTGTGGAACACCTTACCCTACCTAGCTGGGCTACCATATCACGTTCTAGTACAAGAGGAAGCTGTTAACCCTCATGTGACTGATGGATTGAAGGGAATTAATATGGGGGAATCCTCTCAACACAGAGAAGAAGAAGATGGAGATGGGAAAGAAGGAGGGAGGGGTGGGATCTTGAGGGGAGCATGGCGGGGAATTTGATTGACATATAACTTGAAAAAATAAATTAATATTAATAAAAAAAGAAAAGTTGGGAAGAAAGTGGTGTGTTTTTGTAAGGATATTATTTGTATTTCCCTTCTACTCTTAAAAAACTGCATAGATTTGAAATTTCATAAACTTCCCAAATAATGCTACTGGATGAATAATTTGAAAAAAAATCATGAACTTGATTCTTAAGGCATCTATTTAAAAATTCAAGGTGGGCTACTTATTTACTCTTGTAATCCCAATATGGGAGCCTAATGCAGGAGGGCTGCAAGAATTCATGTCTATCCTGGAATCTTGGGTTACAGAAAAAAAATCCAGAGTCACGCAAACAAACAAACAAACAAACAGGTAAATGATAAAGGGGATTTTAGGAGTCCTGGACAAGCAAGAGCTTATTTGTGGAGAAAGAAACTTATGGCTGCTTCTGGACATACTAAATGCCATAGTGAACACAGGAATCACATACATTGGTGAAAATAATCTGATTTCAGGGTGATGTTGATTTCCTTCTTCAGTGAACACCTTTTTGAAAAGACAGAGTTATCCCTCATGTACTAAAGCTGACTTTCGATAATTTTTTTTTTTGCAAGTAGACTATTTGTCCAGAAGTATAGACTTAAGAAGAATTTTCCCATTAAATACATAGATAGAAAACTGAGACCCACTTCCCTGAGACATAAATGAAACTATGATAACTGCAGAGTGCAGGTCAAATCTGCTATCCCAATCTGATGAGACAGAGTTTCAGATTCTAAAGAAAATTGAGTTGACATGTGCAGTGGAGATAATGCTTATGGTATAGGCCAATAGATATCTGCTTTCCTTCAATTATAAGATAATAAAGGACAGAAAGTACAACTTTTTGCTGGTTACTAAATACCCACATAATAATTTATATTTGAACACATTTAATATGTAATACCTGCATAATATAACTTGCATAGTTTCTCACATAGGGTGATATGTAACATTCATCTCTTGATTCTGCATGGTCATTAGACATTTTCCTATTATTATTATTATCATTATTAATTCATAATTTCAAGTTGATTATTTTGAATTCTCATCAGTGTTTTCTCTCTATCAAAGGAAATGAAATAAACTGTTCAGAAATTTGTGATGAATGTAGAAAGAGTAGGCATAGTTTTCCATGCTGGGAAATTGTATAAATACAAGAGGACCTAGAAAAGACGTCATGAGTGAAATGAGGCTGTGTTAGCAATTAAATGTTAAGACAATTCATGTAGTAGAGAGGTCAGAGACAAAATAGGCAAAAATGTGAAAAGACAAAGTTAGAAAGAAGCAGTAGTGGCACTAAAAGGAAAGTTTGTAATTGATTTAATTGTTTTGTGTGTAATATACCATGCCTACACTTTGGAAATCTGAAAAATATCTTAAACTCTTATTTTTTTTTTTTTGTTTAACCTCATATAGCAAATTTATAGAGAAAAACATCTGATATTTATTATTTTGAAAAAGGTGTGGTTAAATGCTTCAATAAATATACTTTAAATATACCTACCAAAAGATAGAAAATGTTTCCAATAAGAAAGCATTGCCTACTTTGTGTTTTCAAATTGAAAATTAAAAGTTAATGCAGTGGAGAAAAGAACCTTATTGGTTAAGAGCATGTTTTTCATATTAATGAGAAAGATCTAGGAGACACAGAAGGAATGATTAGAAATGTGGAAATATTTAGACTTTTTTGAAGAAAATGTTTGTACACAGGAAAGCGATGCTGTATACCATTGTTTATTTCAACACCTTGGAGTGACCACAGGGAAACACTTTATCACAGAGTTTCACACCAACCCTGATAAGTATTTATTGGAGGAAAGTGAAGGTCCAGCAATCAGATCAACTAACTTCTCAATTTAAAGCTGTGATTTTGTCACCAGGAATTTTCAGGGATATCTAGGCATTTGTTTTGATAGTTTCTAATGTCAGAATGTACTCTTAGCATCCAGTGGGTGAAAGCTAGAGATACTGCTTAGTATCTTACAGTTCAAAACATGTCTGCAAGTGCAATAAAAATCACCTGGCTCTGTTTGACAATTGTGCCACCATCTAAGAAACCTTGATGTAGACATCTCTGTGTTACTCAAGGGAGTGAAGCTTTTCTGAAAGCCTGTGATAAATCATCAAAGGATTTTGGAACAGATAAAACATGATTTCACATACAAATACTAATCTGACTGTTGTGTATGGTTGGATCAGAGAATTCAGCAAAATACCTTAGATGTGTTAATTTGCTATATCAATCGAGTAGATATGATGGTGACAAAACAAAAGAGAAATATCTGCTGAACTGATCTACATGCTAGAAATCTTGAGACTTGATGACCATATGCAACTAAAAGAAAGAAGCTTAAATATCTTAGAGATCTCTGTTTCAATTAGTGAGAATAAAATTATGTTTAGTCAACAGTCAGTACAAGTTTGAAATCAACTTTGAAGAGAAAACTTGGTTAAGCTGCTTATTAACCTGATAAATCAGGTGATTCAAGGACAATGAGAGTTTATAAAGTATTTTGGATCCAGTACCAAGACTAAGTTAAATGAAAAGAACCACAAATATAGTCAGGAACTACACAATAATTTTAGCAGAGCCTCAACAAAATTATGATTATATCAGTGCATACATGAATCTGGGTTCTGCATGAAGATCAAAATCATGTGTGAAGGCTGGATCATGTGTTTTCTGGTTCATATGCAAAGTCTGAAATGACTGAAGAGTGAGGAATAAATAGGAATCAAGATCTTAACATTCTTATCTCTGTGACCTGTGACAAAAGACTTCATAAATCTCTATCTCACTTTATACACTTTATACTCTTTGGAAGACAAAGTAAAGAGTTGTTACAATCATTAAAATTACAGTTTCAGAGGATCCAATGCCCTCTGACCTCCACCAGCACCTACACACACACACACACACACACACACACACACACACACACACACACA
>CAJQZJ010033271.1:2731121-2757599 GCA_907164525.1 Lophiomys imhausi
ACACACACACACACACACACACACACACACACACACACACACACACATACACACACACACACACATACACACACACACACACACACACACGGCATATAAAAGTTACACACGCTCACATAGATACATATACATTAAAAATTACTTAGTCTTTAAGAAGAAAGAGAATAAGAATTTAAGAAAGTGGGTAAAGAGGGCCAGAGGCTGTTGAATCTCCTTGAAGTAAAACGGTAGCGAATTGTGAGTCACCTGAAGTTCATGCTATGAAGCAAGCTATAGCAATTTGCAAGAACAGCAACTACTCTTAACCAATGAAACATCTTTCCAGCCCCTATTTTTTCTCTCTGTCTTTTAAAACAACCTTTTGAGTCTAATTCATGCTACCCAAATGCTCATACACAGGGTTATAGCAGATTTGTAAAGTTCCCAACTCTGGCTTTAATATCTCAGTTCATCACTGGCGCTGGATTGAATTAAAATAGACACCAAAGACTCATATATTTGAATGCTTACATAGTAGTACTACGTGCTGGAGTAGACTTGGCTTGTTGAAGAAACTGTATTACTGGGGTTGGCTTTGAGGTTTCAAAAGCCTAAGCCGGGGCCAGAGCCTCTCTCACTCTCTTCCTGCCACCTGTGGATTCAGATGTAAAACACTCAGTTTCTTCTCTAGCGCCATATATATGCCTTCCTGCTGCCATGCTTCTCACACGATGACAATGACTAAATCTCTGAAACCATAAGTAAGCATCACTTAAAGAAATTCTTTTGTAAGAGTTGCCATGGTCATGGTGCCTTTACACAGAAATAGAACACTAACACTGACTGGACAGAAGCTGGTGCCAGGGAACAGAATATTGCTTTAATAAGTCTGACCATGCTCCCTGTTGGAGTAAAGTTGAGTTTGGGATTTTGGATAAGGAAACAGCTAAATATTTTATGTGGGGCTTAGTGGACCATACTAGTAGGAATGAGAGGCAGTGGTGCTGAAGGCAATGCACATTGTGACAACACTGCTCAAGATGTTTCAGAAGAGAAGAATATTTGTAAATATCCTAGTTCTTGTAATATTTTGTGAAAAATGTAGCTGCTTTTGCCTTTGTCAAAAAAGTTTACCTGAAACCAAACTGAAGAGTTTTGGATTACTGATTTTGGTAGAGGATGTTTCAAGACAGCCAAGTATTGAGTGTATTGCATGGATATTGGTGGCCACTCTAATGCAAAGCTACAATGAAATGAAGCAAGCAAGCATTACAAAAAGAAATACAAAATGTTTAGTTTGAAGAGAAAAGGAGCACCAGGGAGTATAATGTAGATAAGGCCAAGACTCAGGAGATAAATGTTTAAAGAAAAGACTGATGCTAATTGAAATAAAGCAGTGAAAAAAACCATTGACAGAAAGCTCATGCTGATGTAACTGAATGAGGGAGCTATGTTCCATGTCCAGCAAGCGGTAGAACTTGGCAGTTTGGCTACATTCTTCTGATTTTAGAGTTAAGGATTCAAGAAAGGGTTTATGGAAAATTCCTTTGAGACAAGGAAAGCCGCTGATGCCAGGCATATATCAGGAGTGTCCCTGCATGGAGCCCTAGAGAGGCCATAGTGTGAAGCTGTGAAAGTGAACCCTTCATTTCATTATAGCCTCGAAGATGCTGAATATCCTAGAGTTGTGGGATATCTGCCAAGGAAAGTGGCAGACTGGGTGTGGAACAAACCCAAGAGAGAGGTGTATTTTAGTCATTTTCATTTGACAAAGCTGAAAGAAGTTGGAGATCTGAAGATAGCTTTGACATCAGACATGGAGATATACAGTTGGGAGTTTGCCCAGCTGCTTTTTAATCTTGCTTTGGTATAGTATTTCCTCACTATGCTCACTGTCCCCCTATTTTGTGTGGTAGTATATCCTGTGCCATTATATATTGGAAGTATGTGATCTGTGTTTTTCGTTTGATTTTATAGGTGATTACAGTTAGGAGATTGCCAAAGTCTCTGTACAGATTTTGAACTTTAGTTTTTTAAACAGTGTTGAGAAATACAGACCATGGAAACTTTTAAATTTGTAATGAATACATTTTTACATTATGATATGACTGCAAATCTATGGAGGGGGAAGGCGTAGAATGTGTTTTCAATAAAAGTGGTCCCATAGGCTCATATATTTGAATGTTTAGGGAGTAGCAATGGCCTTCTTGGAGGAAGTGTGCCACTGGGGATTGGCTATGGTGTTTCAAAAGCCCAAGCAAGACCCAGGGGCTCAATCTTCCTCCTTCCCATGAATCCAGATGCAAAATCACAACTCCTCCAGCATTATATCTGCCTTTGTGCCACCATGAAAGCCCAAGTTAAATGTCTACTTTAGTTCCTATGGTTAGGGTGTCTCTTCACGGAAATAAAACACTAACACTGACTAGTACAGATACCATTTTAAAAATATTTTTCATTATGGACCTTAGAGTGGTACACTGCACACAGAAGGATAAGATGTTGCCAGTACTCTATGTATGGGTATTATACCATGAACTCTGGCCTCAGACAAATCATTCTAATCCAAGAAAATATTTTATGAGACATAATCTGACTTGAAATCTCTGAGATGGAGTGAGAGAATTATAACTGTCCTGTTAAATACTGAGTTGACTTACGAGGCCTGGATCTGTTACTGTCTTTGCTGTCAGCGAATGAGAGACCTTGTTCATATGAACATCTTTACCTGCAGCATCCTTATCCACAAGACAAACAGTTCATATTAATAAATAATTTCTAACACCCCCTTTTATCTCTCTCTCCTTTCCTCTAACCTCTCACCCCACCTCCAATAGTGTTTCATATGTAGGCATCCCTTGACTGGAATTCATGATCCATTTACTTTAGTCTTTTGAATTCTTAGACAATAGCCATGCAACAACAATGCATTACCTTCAAGACTGAATGGCTACAGCAGTTTGTAGACCTTTATTTTTCATATTTTGAAACTTAAGATGAGGATAACAGAAGTCTGAGTTCAAGATGAGTGAGGTATCATGAATCTGAACTAAGACAGCATTAAAATTTCAATTCTGGTGTAGAAATCAGTCACTTTAGAACACATGCAAAGAAAATAGTCATAACCTCATATTTCTTTTTTTTCTTTATTTTTTATTTCTTCAAGTTACATCTCAATCGCAGTCCCCTCCCTATTCCCCCTCCAGTCCCACCCTCCCACCCTCAACCCTCCATCCTCTTCCCTTTTTTTTTCTTTTAAGTTTAAGGTATATCTTATTTCCCCCTACAGTTTCCCCTTTCAGTCCAACAAATGGCTCTTTCTCTTATAATAATAAATACAATACAGTACAACAGAGGTAATTAGGCCACAGTTATGATGGTTATATGGCTTAACGTACATTCCCAATGTCCAGTCCATATGTATTTGGTACCTGACTTTAACATTCTACTATCTAAACATCTCCATGAGTTTAAAGTTCTATATCTGACTCAACATTCATACTAATAGCAACACAATTTTAAAAGTATCTTCTTAGATGTATAACACTCTCTTGACTCCTAAACAACTCAAAATTTAATTATGAGACTTTATCTATCTGTTCTTCAATCACCTCAGAGACCTGAGAGGGATAAATATATCTGATTTTATAGGAAATACAGGGTCTGCAGCTTCCCAAACTAAGAAATGACATACCAGTGGCTGCCTGGACAGTTCCCATTTTCTCTCCATACATTACAGCATCGCTCTTCAGTCGTTTGGCCCCGCTTCTCTGACAGACATTGATTCATAACCTCATATTTCAACAGCTTTCACTCATTAAAATGACAGTCATGTGTCTGACATGAGTTTCACATGAAAAAATTAGCATTTTCTCTTGGATAAAATGTACAGTAATTCAATAAATTCAACATTAACTTTCAGAATCGGCATACTATGTGGTAAGATCTAAAACTGAAATCAATTTATTAGTACAGAACAAAACTAGAGTAATAACTTGTTCTTTTGATAACTCTAGGGAATACATTTTTAAAAATTTTAAACTACCAGTTCGACTTATTTATAAAGCTATATGATTGTAAAATTCAGACTTATTTGCTTGACTGGAAAATCTTAATCTTTGTGCCAAACAAATTTAAGTAGATCTATGCATCTTTTAAATATAAATATGATATGCAAAATACTTAGAATTTGAACTTTTTGCTAATAAACTTGTAAAATAAGACCAAACATAGAATTTCAGAGCAAACAATATTCACAGTTTTTTTTTAATCACACTTAAGTGGAACATTCATGTTTAACTTGATATAGATCATACTTTCTATTAGGCTCTTTTAGTTTCTATTCTGCCTAAACTGACCCCTGCCTACCATCATGCTGTCATGATGAGTTTCTTCGTATCCATATGATGGGTATTAATGATCTGGCTCACCACATTCCCACTGGTGCATCAAATGTAAGCATAATTTAATTTAGATTGTTTTAATTATGACACAACATATGACATGAGCTTCTTGATCAGTTAGTTTTCTTTCTCTTCTAGTCACTTTCAGTGTTATGAGGTTTAACTTTTGCATATCTATCTATCTATCTATCATCTATCTATCATCTTTTTGTGTGTGTGTGTGTGTGTGTGTGTGTGTGTGTGTGTGTGTGTTCAAAGATGAGTAATTCAGAGCTTAGACAAGACCTAATATAGGAGAGATTCATCAAATAAACCTGGCCATGCTTCCATGATTCTGCACATGCATGCCTATAGAACCTGGCTATGCTCTTCTCCAGGAGAGACAGAATGTTGTTCTTCTATTCACAGTACTTGAAATCTCTAGTTTTAATATCTGAGAAAGCAAATTAGTTTTATGAAATGAGATACATTTTCTGAATCTGAGCCCATCTCCTATGAAATAAGAATATTTTCAATCATCTTATCTAAGAATAAGTTTCATAGTCTAGGGAACAGTCTTCTTGAAATCCCACATCTTTCTGCCTGGTGATACACGGCAGTGTTAACTCAGTGTCTGATGATATTGTGGACAGTTTCTATGCTGAGCTCCCCCACATAGATCATTTCCTCTACTTCTAAAAGGAAAGACAAGAATGGATTAATTTTTTTCTACATGAGGCATTTTAAAAAATATAAAACAAAATAATGCCTATGAAAACTGAGTAAAAATATATGGAACAAAATTTTACTGATTTCCAGTTTTCAACTGGAAACTCTTCTGAAAATCTCTATTAAAATATTCTTTCTGTGTGCTGTTCATAACATTTCTAGTGAAACTGGGCTGGTCAATGATTGTTATATCAACCAGCATTGCTCCATTAATCCACCCACTGTGCTGATTTTGTTGTATTATCTACCTATTTACCTACCTACCTATCTATCATCTATCTATCTATCTATCTATCTATAAATATAAAAACTAATGTTACAATCTATTTTCTATTTGCCCTGAAGTAAAATTGTATTCCATACCTATCTTTCAACAATTACAAATCAAATTTGTTTTGGGGGTTATAGTAATGATTAAGGTATGATAAAATCATAGATTTTAAAAAAAATATTCTGAGTTTTTCAATTATTATTAGGCAATCCATATTGTCATATTAGTAGAATAATTACTTTCTATTTTTTAGTAGAAATTGTATCACAAGATCACCACTTTTTATAACCTTTTTATATGAAAGTATGCAAAAATCCTCAAATAAAATCTTTTGAATCTGAGTGTGTTCATGTACATGAAAGGTTTTAATGATATATTGGTGATTTTTCTCATTGTTTGGGCAAAATACCAGACAAAGGATATCTGGGAGCTCATCTGGGCACTGTTCAACATTGTTAGTTCAGTAAAAAAAGAAAATACAAGTTCATTGAAACCTTAGTTTTCCCATGTTCTCCTTATGTCATAGCTGTTTTCTGTGAAACCTTTTACCACTGTGGCTTCTACAACCAGGAGATAGTTTAGGATCTGAACAAAATGACTGGAAACAAAAAGAAAAAGATACAAAGGTTCAATATGTAGGAATAGGGGGGACTCTGCCTTAGAGCTTTAGAAATTCCCTTTTCAGCTTCTGTTAAAAGAATCAGGGGCTTCTGGGAGGATTTCCTCAGCATCTGTATCATATTATTTCAAGTGTTGAGACCACATCAGGGCCTACAAGAAAGGAAAGAGCAAGCCAGAAGCCAGCCAGCTGTGCTTCAAATTATCATCTACTTGGTGCCTGCACACTGTTCAGATTATAGAAGATAGTCATTTTTGTTTTATTCTCTGAATTTCCTACTGGAATGTTGTGAAAACCTACTAAATTATGCATAGGGTTGGTTTTTATCTTTTCAAATCCACGCTATCCTTGTTAAAGTGAAAATTATCTTATTTCCATTTCACTAAAAATAGGCACTGAAAGATTCTCATCATGGAGGAAAATCTTCAAGATACTGGACTTGCTTCCCCTTAAGCTTCTTTTTCAAGAGCTCCTGTCTTAATTTTACTGACAGGCATTCCCAGGACATGGCAGAAAGATCATGGTTCTAGGTGTTGTTGGTATGTTTTTTCTCTGAGGAATGTTTTTTATGTCTGCATGTGGCTAAATGCTGCTTTTCCTTCAGAGTTCCCACGAACTCACATTCATTCCAGAAAAGTTTTCCTGAAATCTTGGGTGGGATTTAACATGCAACCACTGACCTCACTCACTTTATAATGTTTCTCTTTTATTATTGTAATCACAGAGACAGCCAGCACTACTGCCAAAAACACAATTAATTAGTGTGCAGAAAGATGAATGGAAAGGACTACTCCAAAGTGATATTCTGGATCTGGGGACAAATAGAGACAGATTCCTAGAGTTGTAGATATGCTACCTGCTACCTTGGGTCAAGTCCTGGCACTGCTGCTTGTTTAGATACATGACTGTCAATAAATTAAGCATCCCTCATTAACTCAGTTTCCTCATTTACAAAAAAGGCATGTATCCATAGTAATTCCCACAAAAGGGTTCATGATAATAGTAGAAGACAATACTAAAAATACAGAATAGTTGCTTAAAGACTGTATGTGTTCTTTACTGTGATGATCATAGTACAACTGAAACATAGACTAGATTCTCACCAGTCCCCTCAGGTACTGCCACCCAGTCCTATTATTCATTTGGGATCATTACTCAGATTTTGGATAGAAGTCACTACTGCTGCTATTGTAAATATACTTCATATTAGCAGCTTTGTGTTCATCTGTTACCAAGGATTGTCTTTGTCATCTATTGACCTCTTCTTTCATGGAAAATATTGTAACATACATTTGGTCTGCATTTCTTAAGTTCATCTTCATAAACTTAATTGAATAGGTACTATTATTTTTCTTTATAGGTGTAGCTAAGACTTAAATAATTTGTCATTTGTTCAAAATCACAGACATACTTGTTTATAAATACACAGGTTGATAAAGTATTAACCTAAACATTTCATTATGAGATCTTTCTTCAGAATCACTAATAATTTCATAATATATAATGAAATTAAAGTTTAAAAAACAAAAGGTGATATGCTGGCCTTGAAATCATCACTATTATTCATACCATTATGTTTCATTCATCATCATTACAGTTTCAGACCTTTACAAAGAAGATGGCCAAGATACAATTTTGGTCAACAAAAATAATTTTGGGTAACTTCTTTCAATTATACAATGGATTAGTGAATTTTTAAGAAGTTAAAAAGTAGAACACTCTACTGGATGCTTCAAATTGTATACAAGTTGTTTGCAAATTATTTTTAATATAGTTTGAAATATAGTTGATAACAAGAAAACTATACTTACTGTTATCAACTTTCTATTCATAATTTTGTATGTAATCACATCTCTGAAAAATAGTGACTTGTGAATATTTATCCTGCATCTGAGTACTTGGCCAAAAATCTCTGTTATAATGAAAATGCTTTTCCAGTTGGTCCTCTTAGATTTCTTATGAACACAGCTGTATTTATAATTAATGGCAGTTTTACCTTTTACTTTTAAGTATTTATACTTCCCGAGTTTTTTGTTTGCTCATTTGTTTGTCTTTTTATAGTAACCAGGATCTCATTGAGAAACATGGGCATTATTGGTATTTCCAACTTTAACTGGAATAGCAACCCTGTATTACTAATATTCGTGGAACATTTTTGAGCAATATCTATTCAAAAGATATTTTTAAAATTCCTTGTAAAATAAATCTTTCTTTTTTGGAATGGTTAAAAAAAATGTAACCCAGGTTACCTTCTTAGCCACCAGTTGGCAGAAATTCATTCAGGTAGACCATAAATGAAAACTTCTAAATTTTTTTTTTTTTTTTTTTTTTTTGGTTTTTCGAGGCAGGGTTTCTCTGTGTATCCTTGGCTGTCCTGGACTCACTTTGTAGACCAGGCTGGCCTCGAACTCACAAAGATCCGCCTGCCTCTGCCTCCCAAGTGCTGGGATTAAAGGCGTGCACCACCACTGCCCAAAAACTTCTAATTTTTATAAGAAGCATATGGCCACAGAATTTGCTGCTGATGCTCTGCCGCATAGCATCATTGATAGCATGTGAAGTGATATGAATCAGAGTTTGATGCATCAAAAAAGGTTTTCCCATTAATAAGTGTCTCTACCCATGGTGGAATGTGTCTGTTGTTGGATAGGGACATTCTGATTATAGATCAAGAACTGGAGAGAGAAAGACCAAGTCTTTTCAAGCATGGATTTTGAATTCCATTTTAAGTTTTCTCAACTTGGATATTATTTAAAAAGGAGAAAAGGATGTTGCTCAACAGAGAGTTACTACTGTGGCTTGGAGGTCAAGGCTCAAAGGGGCGCTCAAATACACAAACTTTTCAGTCTCTCTAAAGAAGACATTTCTGTCAGTATGTTGTCACAAAGACTTTATAAAAAGCCCTGTACTTCCTATAAAATCAGTTATATTTATCCCTCTCAGGTCTCTGAGGTGGTTGAAGAACAGATAGCTGGAGTCTCATAATTAAATTTTGAGTTGTTTAGGAGTCAAGAGAGTGTTATAGATCTAAGAAGATACTTTTAAAATTGTGTTGCAAGTTAGTATGAATGTTGAGTCAGATATAGAACTTTAAACTCATGGAGATGGTTAGATAGTGGAATGTTAAAGTCAGGTACCAAACACATATGGACTGGACATTGGGAATGTATGCTAAGCCATATAACCCTCATAACTGTGGCCTAATTACCTCTGTTGTTTTGTATTGTATTTATTATTATAAGAGAAAGAGCCATTTGTTGGACTGAAAGGGGAAACTGTAGGGGGAGATAAGATATACCTTAAATTTAAAAGAAAAAAAAAGGGAAGAGGATGGGGGGTTGAGGGTGGGAGGGTGAGACTGGAGGGGGGAATAGGGAGGGGACTGCAATTGAGATGTAACTTGAAGAAATAAAAAATAAAGGAAAAAAAATACAAGTCCGCAAGAAAAAAAAAAGGAAAAAAAAAAACGTCAAGTAACCTAGAATCAAAGCATTCAAGGTTAAGCTTCATTTTATTCCATGTGTCCTGCAACACAATACTGATGAATTGCTCTGAAAAAAAAAATGCTCGAAGAGAAATAAAGAGAAGGCTGCAGAATATGTTAAACTTTTGACCAAGAGAATGAATGCAGCCAAAGAAAAATACTACAAACAGAATGTCCCCGATACAGATGTTAACCTCGTTAAGAGTTTCAATTCTGAGTACAGTCAAAAATAAGCATTGTTAAGAGTAACACATAAATCATCAGACCTTGAAAAACAAAACCAGTAAATAAAAAGACATATCTTGGAAGTGGTACCTTGAAATCTTTACTGTGACTGTTCCCATTTATCCTTGATGTATTTCTACAAAATAAAACTAAGTACATTGGCATTGTCCATCTTTCAGAGATTGCTGTAAAACAAAAGTAACTGAGAAAGATAATGTGTGAGACTTTATTTAAACATGGGTGTTTTATTTTTAAAATGTTCTTTGTTGGATATTAGGTCTATTATATGGACACTTCTTGTGCTCTGAAAGTTACGCCTATGTGAAAAGCAACCATCAAAACAGTCTGTAGGAATGACTTATAATTAAAAATGTTTGCCACACTAGGAAAAGGAGATGAATTCCTAAAAAGAGAAGTGGGGAAATGAGACAATAATACATGTTTTAGCAAATATATTACATGTAGAGTAAACAAAGTAAACGAGGCAAAAAAAAAACCCAAAAAACACTTTTTAATTGACTTACTCTGAATGTGGAAAACAACTCCTTCTTGTCCTTTACTTTCAATCATCATAAAATTAGTTGGTGAATGAGTTACTGTAATTTTCACATGTTCTTAAAATATAGTATTATTAAATGGTGCCTTCATTACAAATGCCTGCAATGGATACCTGTGTGTGTGTAGAGTTTTACTAGTGAGGTAATTTACATTTAGAGATTAGGTAATGGAATTCATAATGGCTACATGTGAGAGTCAGTTTGAAACTTTCACTCGTGGAATTCTCAGACCTGTTACTTCCCCGATGTTTATAATACCCTTAAATGTTTTCTTGTTTATAAGTTTTTTTTTTCTTTCCAGATATTACACTAAAGTGGTTATTTATAGAATGGAGGCAATAGGGGGAGAATTTTGGCAAACAGAGGAGTACAAATAAATGAGAGACAGAAAGACCACACTGGTATTTAAGTCATCAAGAGATGGAAATGCAGGCAGAATGTGTAAGAGAAGTCATTCATTTGCTTTAGGAATTAGGAGTTAGAAAGCAAGCTAACTTATGAAATCTGAAGGTCCAGATTCTTGGGGCTCAATATTTTCAGATCAGGCAGCACTCTTTGTCATGGGATCAGGTGAACAATCTTAGAGCTAGAGAAGCAGAAATACATTTTACCAAGATCTCTACTTCTCAGATAAGCACTAACAAAACCTGTTAGGCAACAAAATTCCAGGAAGACATAAAAGTCTAAGTACTTAACAGAAGTACTGTGAGAAACAGTAAACTGCTCAGAAGAAATAAACTGGGAACCAGGAGCCAAGTATCTTGTAACAACCAGTCCAAACAGTCAGACTGAACTAACCTGCTTTCAGCATAAACGTCGTCAAAGTAAGATTTGTTTTCAAATATTTTTTTGAGGGAAGTTGTGGTTTAAGTTTGAATACAAAACTTCTCAAAAATCCATCCTGTATTTTGATCACCTATCCTATTAACAGTTTTTTTTTATGTCAGTACAGATTTAACCCAACATATATCTGCTTAAATTTGAGAATATTTTAGTGCCCTGTTCATTAAGCCAGGCAGAACAATGATGTGTATTTCTTCTGATCTTTTTTTTTTCTTTTTTGCAAAATGGTGCAATATTTTATTACACATAAAACATCAGAGGCACCAGGCAGAATTGTTTGCTGACTATATCAATACTTTTTAAAAATGTTCGATAGATTCAAGTCTTAGCATAAAGTTTCCTTGTCTTTTTTTACATGAGGGTGAGAAAGGTAGCATATAAATCTTTTGGAAATGAGGCACTTGGAATTGGAGAATAATGCCATTGTCAATACACTAAAAGCCACTTTAATACTTCCATAAAGTTCTTACAAATGCAAAATTCCTTAATGTATGCAGTGACCCTGTTCTAAGTGCAAGATTACTATATACACACCTTGCAAATATTCTAAAAGACTTTATTTCCTTCTTCACTAGTACAGGTGATCTGGGTAAGTAGAGACTGCAGCTATTTCATTATCATAATTTTATCTCTGACCCACCAACGAAAGAACAGTAAAGTGATGCAACAATTAAAAATGTTAGAGAGCTAAAAATTTCTTTGAGGAAAGTCAGCACTGAAAGGGTCAGTCAGTCAGTACTTCTTGGAGTTACAGTTTTTTAAGTCAATAACACATATTTAACATTGCCACTAGCTGCAGAGTCTCACCTTGGCTCCACAAGCCATTTCTAAAAGGTAAGAAAAGATAAAAGAAACAGGAAGTAACAACAACAGCAACAGCAACAAAAATCAAGGATACTTTAACTCAAGTGAGAACATTTGCTAACAGGTATGCAAATAAGTAGTCATTTTTACTGTGTTAGGTTATTTACACAAAACTTCAGGTGTTTAAAATGTCCCAATGATTAAAATTATGAACTCTTAGTTCTGAACATTTGAAACATCTAAAATATTCTGGTCTATCCCTTCTTTTGAAGTTTTTGCTGGGAAAATTGTGTAATTTTAATGGATCTCCCTTTATAACAGCATGGTGTTTCTCACAGTTTTCTGTGTATTTTCTTTCTTCTGCATTGTTAGTGTTTCAAATACAATGAGAAATGAAGAAGTCATATTTGGGGTATGTCTAGTTGTGTCCTAAATGTCTCCTGTCTCTGAATGAGTATCTCTTTACCTAGATTTGGGAACACCTCTGCTATGATTTTATTGTAAGTATTTTCTATTCCTTTAGCTTGAAAACGTTCTCCACATGCTATGCAATTGATCAACAGAGTTAATCTTTTCACAGTGCCCCACTGATATTGAATGTTCTCTTCATACTTCCTTATGAATGCATCTTTGTTATTTCTTTTGTACTATCTTTATTTTTATTGTATGGATGATTTGCCTTCATATATGTCTGTCCATCTTGGGCATTCTTGGTCCCTGTGGAAGTCAGAAGAGGGCACCAGATTCCCTAAAACAATAGTTACCAGTGGCGTGGCTGTGAGACACTTTATGGTTGCTAGGAATGGAACTGGGTCCCCTGCAAGAGCAGTCAATTCTCTTAACCTCTCACCCATCTCTCCAGGCCTCTCTTTTTCTTATTATCATAATGCTCTGGTCCCTACTCTTCCTTTGTACCTTGTCCACCTTTTGGTAAAGCCTATTAGTGAGATTATTCTATGCAGGTTTTTAGCTGGTTAACTGAGCTTTTCATTCTTATTACTGGAGTGTCTTTTTCTTAGTAACTTTTCTATTGTTATGACAAAACACCATGTCCAAGGCAGCTAATAAAAAAAAAAAAAAGCATTTAATTTGGTGCTCACAGTTCCAGAGAGTTAGCGTCAATCACCATTATGGTAGAGAAACATTGCAGTCAGCATGAAGACATTGTGCTGGAGCAGTAGCTGAGAGCTGCCATCGTGAGACACAATAATGAGGCAGCAATAGTGATAACTGGTAATGGCATGGACATTTGAAACCTCAAAGCTCACACTCAAAAACACTTTTCTTTTGGGGATTGGTCTATTATTATGTATGTACACTCTAAATTCTGAAACTAGCAGATCTTGTTTCAGTCCAGATGAGAACATTCTCACACGGGCCTTTGTAGTATAAAACAGCTTATTGGTTAATGAAGAAGGCTGGACATCCAAAAACTGTGCAGAAGAGAAGTAGACAGAGTTCAGGTATTCAGGATTCAGGCCGCCGGTGGGAACCACACAGTGCAGAGGAAGAAGACATGGGAAGAGAGGAAAAAGAAGTAGCAGAAGAAGCCAGAGTATGAATAAGATGCAAAGAAAGAACGTGTTCTGATGGACAGATACAGCCTAGACAGGAAGGATAATGACAAGTAACTTGGGGTGTGTGGTTGGGAGGTATGTGGTAAACGTTAGGTCTCTTGAGTAAATGAATATAGAGTTCGGCTTGGCATCTGGCAAATCATAAAGCTTGGTGTCCCTTTAGTTGCTGAAATGGACAGAGTGCAGTTGAGACCATAGTTCTAAGAACTGCCCTGTTTCAGGGGTCTGGCTAAGAACTACCCTGTTGAGGGGGCATGGCTAAAAACCGGACAAGCTGTGAGAGGATGTCAGTTGAAAAAGGAAGAAACAAGACAAAATGTGAGAGGACATCAGTTGCCAAAAGAAGAAACCAGACAAGCTGCTAAAGGATGTTGGTTACAAATAGAAGAACAGGACTGCTGAAGAGAGTTCCTTAAAGGCTCCAGAGTGCCAGAAGAGTGTGCAAGGTGAACAGAGTATGAAAGCCAATCGAGCAGCCCTCACTGCCCACAATTTGGTGATTGAAATAAGCTGGCCTTGTGAACTGGCAATATTAATCCCAATGGACAAGCTTTGAAAGGAACTCCCTGCTGGCACTGCCTTAAATCAAGTTATCCTGCATGGACCTACAGTAATATTAATAGCATTTCAAAGAAAATTAGAATTGGTTTAGTTAGGTATTAGATAGGTGATTGATAGGAAAAAAATGAAAATAAATGTGTCTATAAATAAAAAATATTTCAGTTACAGTGGTAGTCAAACTAGCTTAGAAAATTAGTTTAAATGCACCTGCCTAGTTATTGTGCTTTGCAGCTTATTTGAATAAATTATTAGGTCTCTGTCTTAATTACTTGGGAGCTAACTGGGTTAAAGAAAATTACCCTCTTACTAATTTTATGATACACAGCTCCTCCTCCAACAAGACCTCACCTCCCAATCTTTCACAGACACTCTCATTAGAGGGATATTCTAATTCAAACCACCACATGTTCTGTCTCTTTACTGAATACAGCTTGACATATTTTTTATTTTTAACATTTTAACTTCGTTATTTGCTCAGCTGTTTATTCATATTCTCTGGGGAATATCTGTAGTTAAAGTTGATGTCTGGGATTACCAAAAAGCCCCTGAACTCAATGCTCAATGAAAGACTCCTTTTTCCAGTGGGGTCCACTCTTCATCTTGATCTGGGTAAACTCCAGATCCTCTAAGGAGTGTCATGTAGCCCCCAGGGAAGTTACAGGCTGTACTGTTTCCTGATAGAAAACCTGCCCAGGGAACACCTGGGGATTTCTGAAGGTACTTCCTCATGCTAATGGGATATCTTGGTGCCTTGGTTTTCAGCCAGTGACCTTCATCCATGCCTCTAACTGTACCTGGAGTTCTTCCTGCACCCCTGCTGCCCATGGGATAATTATTGTGTTCCCTTTCTTATGATATGACCATGCCCAGTGAATCAAACAAATTTACCTCCAAAACCCCTCCCCATTGCTTAAGGTTTATAATGCCTCTGTTCTTGAAATAAGCTCTCTTTCTCCATTTGTCCACTGTGATCATCTGAGACTCAGTTGTTATTTTTGGGCTTGGGAATGGAGAACATATTGTTGGATCCACATGCCTAGCTAGTCCTCCTTGGGGCACAAGCTCCTACCTTTGTTGCTGCCTAGCTAGGACTCCTACAACCTGAAGCTGGGGCTTTTCCCTGAGCACCCAGAGTACCAGCTGACACCTCTGCCACTGCCACCTGTTTAGCCAGGCTCGCATCTCCATCATTGTTGCCAGTCACTCCAGTGGCCACCTCTAAAGCTTGCCAAGAGGCAATGAGCTTCCTCTGTCTTTCCCACTAAATCTTCTGTGGTTCCTCTGTGATGAGTGGTTGCTGCCTGTTCAAGGAATAGCCGTAGGATTCACCCAGACACTTGGTTAGGTTCAGGGGCTCTGAGAGCTCCTTGCAGCTGCCTGGCCCAATGCCAGCAGGTCAGCTAAAAGAGTTGTAACTGTCTACTGCATGACAGAGACTGATAGTGTTACCACAATTCTCGTGTTTTCTTAGCTAAGAGAGTTGTAAAACCTATGTTTGGTGGAGAAAATTCTTTCTCCTGCCTCTCCAAGATATCCTGTGGCACAAATCCTGTCCAGTATTCCACCCTTTTCTTCCCAGACCTGACCTTCTGGAAGAGGATTCCATGCCTGAAGACATAGAACAGAAGTTTTCTCTTAGAAATCATTCAGAAATTTGCATTGTCTTTCTGGAATTGGTAATTTTTAGACTAGTCATGGTACCTTGTTTGTACTGGTCCTTCATATTTAGGTTTGAGTCACTAGTATTCACATTAAAAAATACATTTATTTTTTCAGTGACAGTGTTTGCAATGTACAATAATTATTAGGTTTCTGTAAGGTTGAAATGGAATTTTCTTCTGATAATCTGATGTTGAGAGCACAAGGTCTTGATTACCTGTTTTTCCTTGAGAGTAAAATACTCTTTCCAAAAAAGTCACTATCAATCTTGTGTCAAGAATAAAAACACAATAGTAGAAATTTTTTGAGGAAAAAAGGAGGTAAGGAAATACTGATTGACCTTTGATCACTAATTTATTAGTTATGGTTGTTGTGAGTGAAAATAGAAATAAAGTAAAGTAAGGGTGTTAATTATGAGTATGACACATTAAAAAAAAACTCATGAGGTAAAAAACTAGGTGCATTATCAGGGACAATGTAGAAATGAGACTGTTTTGGCTAAAGGCTATATAAAGAGTGAAGTAAAGAGGATGCAATTAGAAATGTTGGAAGTTTTCACATTCAGGAGCCTGAGAAATGGGTTATTCTAACAAGGGCATACTGTTTTGGGGGAAAGACAAAAAAAAGAAATGAAAAAAATACATAATCAAAAGTCATAAAAGAAAAATGAAACATGAAGAGGAAGAGAAACAAATAAGAATAAGGGCAGGGCACAACAGAGATGGATCTCTGATTGACTTTGTGTGTAGCATAAAAGATAGATACCTGTAAATTGAAAAGAGCAAGTATAAAGAGTCTGGGGTGCAGTCTTCCAGCCTTGATTGAATACCTTTCTGTGATTCAGATGGCTGTCACATTCAATATGTAAATATACACTCCTCTAGGCAATATTTGCAATCAGTTCCTGTCAGTGGGTGGTGTCACAGATGTTGGGCAAACTTCTGGGAGTTCTTCAGTCCTCTGACTCTAAAAGGTGGCACTACCTCTAAAGAGGTTGTTTTTTTGTTTGTTTGTTTTCTTTCTGTTGGGTACACTGCTTAGAAACTGTATTGCCTCCCAGGCTCTGGCCCTGATCAAGCTTAAATTTAAGAACTTTTATCTACTTAGCTTGCATCTACCTTCTGGAAACCTAATGGTCATGTCTCATTAATTCACTGTTCTCAAAGTTTTATTCACTCTGCTTTCTTTAGGGTTGCTGTTTATGTTTTCATTATCTCTCCAATATTGTGTGTGTGTATGTGTGTGTGTTTGTAATAAATAAATAAATAAATAAATATATATATATATATATATGTTAAAAGAAATTTATTGCTGGCTACTAATTTTATTTAGTTATAAAAACCATGTAACTTGACCTTATGTTTCATGTTCTTGTATTCTAATGAGCTTTTAGATCTGTTTGTTTTGATTTATATCCAATTTGGAAATTTGGATACAAAGATTCAGGCACTGACCTAGCATACTCTATTTTGTTTCTTACTCCATATTGTTATTCACATTCAATTTTTCAGTGTATTGTCCCCCTACAACTCACCTTGGATCCCAGCAACAAATCTTTTCATGTATGGGCATCTTAATACGAATTGCTAACAGTACTTCTTAAGCAACAGAAACAGTAAAACCAACATTACTGTGCATGGCAGTTGCTAAGATAATATAAAAGTCAACTATGCTAAAAGCAAGACCATTACAACCTGGTCTATTACCATGGAAACCACTAAGGTTGGTCTTTGCTGTGATCACTGGAGGCATTCTGAATATACACATACTAATTCTTTAGTTCAAGCCAAGGACAAGTTTTACTTCTGCCTTCCCCACCACTCTTCTTCTGATGAGTTTTCCTGGCTGGATGTCAATCCCACTTCCCTAGAGCTCCTTAGATCCAGGAGTATCACTCATACCCTGGTAATAGGTCATCATTTATTCAAAAGATATTTTCTTCTTGTCCCATCTGTAGTTGTTCTTCTTAAGAAGACATCTGATCATACGTATGCTATAGTGTTTGATATTGTCACATTATTAAGTGATACTTTGATCACACAATAAAAGCTATTTCTTTTATATTTTGAGATTAATACTTAAGTATATCATGTCTTTCTTCCCTTTACATATCCCAAACCTTCCATTTACCTCTCTTTATTCTGTCAATTTATGGCCTTCTTTTTCATTAATTGTTGTTACATGCATATATGTATATACACATACATGTATATTCTTATTATAACCTGCTTAGTCTGTAGTATTTTACCCATACATATGTATGCTTTCAAGACTAAGCATTTGATAGTAGATAACCAATTAGAGTGCTATTTCCTGGGGAAAACTGTTATACCAGCTCTTGGCATTATTTATTTGCCTGTAGTTCTTTGTGTAGGGTTGAGGCCTCATGGCCTTTCCCTCATCTACTTTAGCATCTAGTTTTTTTGTCCTTCTTCAACACATGTGTAGTCAGTCCTTTTCATGAGACCTAAATCACTATTTCTCTGGGTTTAATTTTTTATATCATTGTATTATGTTCTTACCAATTTGACTTTCAGTATCCAAGCCTCCATTATTCCTGTACAGATAATTTGACCTTATTACAGTAATTTTCATGATGAACATGAACATTCATATGTTTTCAAGATTCTTACATATTTACTTATTGAATCTTTCCTTAGCTTCTTAGGCATATCATATAGAGTTGTAGCAGTTATCTTAATGTTTAGTCAATTTTGTATCTTATATTCAGTTTCAAATCATTTCCTTCCTCAACCATACTTCTCCCCCTTTTGATGGGATGGCAAGTTTTAAATCAAGATCAGATATTATGATTTTGATATTTCTTGGTGCTAGGTCATATGTATGTCTATATTTTTTATCATTACTAGCTAGACATAAATTCTCAGTGAAGAAGTTTTGGTTCATATTATCTACATTTGCAACTAAATCTGAAGGTTCCCTTTCTTCCTTTATTTTTGAAAGCATCACTTGATATTCTGAATATTACACCATTTTATTTCTCTATTGTACCCTTGACTACATATGATTTTTGTAATTCCCATCATTACGCCTCAATATCACCATCTGGTACATAAAATGTGCCTAATAAATAATTATGAATTAACTGAATTATGAATACATAAATGATTAATAATTTACTATTTGGTATCAGTATTTTCTCGACCTAGAATATTGAAGTATATTATGATAGGCAATTTGTAGCTGTTACTCCAATGACGGAATTGTGCTTCATCGATGGTAAGGGAAGTCACACTACAGTACTATACCAATCCTTAGTGTTTGACTTTATCCTATTAACACACATTTCAGACATCTGATCTCCAAAGTCAGAAAACAAGTACGTTGGTTTATATTAAGTACCCCAATGGAAGTAATTGGGGGGGCAGTAATAATACCAAAAAGATGCAGATGTTCTTTTTATGGACAACGTTACTGAAAGTATGAAAGGGATTCGAAACAACCTAGTTTTCACTCTTCATTTCAGTAATCAAACAACCTCTCAATCCAGAAAATAATTCTTGTATTTGTGGAACATTTTCTTAAATCATTGTTTTAAACGTTCTATCTTATATACCTTAGATTTAGGTAGTACTGAATTATTATCTAATTTGCTTAATTTCGTTGTCTATCTCACTTGAGTATCTTTGGGATTATGATAGTTTTCCTTGCTTAGTATACATTGACATTTTCAGATATGCTATGTTTTACATTTTATTTTTCAAGTATTCTTTGTTTAAGAAAAAGCAAACTTTTTATTTCAAGGTAGCAACAAATGCTCTTTAACATTGGGACAGCATTTAAAAGTGTCTTCTAATGTACTCGATCTTTCTTCTAAGATTTTTTCTTTATTTTTCCTGCTTTACTTGACTTCAAAACGCAAAATGTTCACATTAATGAATTCTTCTAAAACAGATGATTCTAGTGATTTTTCATTATATTTAAAGATAGGAAAAAAAACAATTTTTTTAAACATAGTATCCTGTGGCAGTAAGCAGTTATAGATTTCACTATAGTGAAGCATAAGTGAATATTTTATTTGTCATTCTCCAGGCATGTCAGGTTTTCCAGAAAATGCTTTACAATCTTAGCTTTCAGTCAGTTCTTCTTGAACTGGACAAGGAAAAGGAAGGGAGGTAGTAGTAGTGTCTTGGTTTCGAGGGTTAATCTCATTATCCACTTTTATACAGGTAAAGTGTATTGGGGACATATGCTCATATGTATTAGTACTTCCTGTTCTCTACTGTTGGGATAGTGTTAAGCATTCTAAATGTTAATTAATTGGTCCTGCTTGCTGTCTGTTTCTTTTTTTTTCCTTTTTTTATTTCTTCAAGTTACATCTCAATCGCAGTCCCCTCCCTATTCCCCCTCAAGTCCCACCCCCACCTTCAACCCCCCATCCTCTTCCCTTTTTTTTTTCTTTTAAGTTTAAGGTATATCTTATTTCCCCCTACAGTTTCTCCTTTCAGTCCAACAAATGGCTCTTTCTCTTATAATAATAAATACAATACAGTACAACAGAGTTAATTAGGCCACAGTTATGAGGGTTATAGGGCTTAACGTACATTCCCAATGACCAGTTCATATGACTTTAACATTCTACTATCTAAACATCTCCATGAGTTTAAAGTTCTATATCTTACTCAACATTCATACTAATTGCAAAAAATTTTAAAATTATCTTCTTAGATGTATAACACTCTCTTGACTCCTAAACAACTCAAAATTTAATTATGAGACTTTATCTATCTGTTCTTCAATCACCTCAGAGACCTGAGAGGGATAAATATATCTGATTTTAAAGGAAGTACAGGGTCTTCAGCTTCCCAAATTAAGAAATGACATACCAGTGGCTGCCTGGACAGTTCCCATTTTCTCTCCATACATTACAGCATCACTCTTCAGTTGTTTGGCCCCGCTTCTCTGACAGACATTGAATGTAGAGCAGGGGTTATGAAGGACTTACCTACCCTGTCTTGGCAGAGCTAGGCTGTCGACTTACCTGCTTCCAGGTTTTGTCCTTTTGGACAGCATTCTGTCTACAGTTGGAGCAAGGGGCTTTTCCTACCAAGAGATAGGCTTGCGACTAATTCAATCATCTCCCACTGGAGATTCTTTGATGCTCATCTTCTACTTGGAGGAGAATAAGGGGTGCTGTCAGGAGTTGATATGTCTTGATATAAAAAAAATCTAAAGTTAAGAAAACATCTTTGAATGCCATATTCTGCAGATCTCTTGAGGTTTTTGAAGAGGCCCTGTCTATCTCTTATATTAGGGTAAGCAGATGTTGCTTGTCTCTTAGCAGGTTTATTTCTGATTAGCTTAGCAAGTAACTATAATAGGCTGTCATAGTACCTAACAGAATGACTGGCTTGCATAACCATTAGTTTGCATTTCTTAATTATCCTAAACAGTTCATGACAGTTAGTAGTAAAAGGCCAAAACTTCACATTTCATTTTTTTTCTTTACCTCCTACCCTTCCATCACATTTCTCTGGGGTGGGGTGTCCTTATATAACAGTCCCTCATCTCAGTTGAGAGGTCGTATGAGGGCCAAGAGCCTCTTCATTCATTGGGGATCTATGAAGCAGTACCATCAGTGAAAAGTGTCTCGTTGCCTGGGAGAGAGAACTACTAAACAAACAAATCAATAAGCATACAATAGATAAAAAAGACTAAAAAATAGAAAAAATATAATTAATATATAAAAAATAAATAAAAAATAAAAATTAAAAATAAGAAGTCTATGTCCAAGTTCCCTTTGGTGTGTGTTAGTTGTAGTATTGATACCTTCTACTATATAGCTAAAATCCTAGTATAAGTGAATAGATGCCATATGTGTCCCTCTGAGTCTGGGTTAGTTCACTCAGGATTAGCTTTTCTAGTTCCATCCATTTGGCTGCAAATTGAATAATGTCATTGTTTCTGATAGCTCAATAATATTCCATTGTGTAGATGTACCACAGTTTTTTAACCCATTCTTCGGTTGAGGGACATCTGGGTTGTTTCCAGTTTCTAGCTATTACAAATAAGGCTGCTATAAACATAGATGAGGAAACTTCCTTATGATTCCGTGAAGAGGCATTTGGGTGTATACCCAGAAGTGGTAGGGCTGGGTCCTGGGGCAGAGCTATTCTAAGTTTTCTAAGATACTGCCAGACTGACCTCCTGAGTGGTTGCACAAGCCTACACTCCCACCAGCAATGGAGTAGGGTACCCCTTTCTCCACACCCTCGCCAGCATGTGCTGTCATTTGAGTTTTTGATCTTAGCCATTCTGACAGGTGTGATGGAATCTCAGAGTCGTCTTGAGTTGCATTTCTCTGATGATTAAGGATGTTGAGCATTTCTTCAAGTGTCTCTCAGCCATTAGGGATTCCTCCTTTTTGAATTCTCTATTTAGCTCTGTCCCCCATTTTTTGATTGGATTATTTGGTTTCTTGGCATTTAATTTCTTGAGTTCTTTGTAGATTTTGGATATTAGCCCTCTGTCAGAAGTGGGGTTGGTGAAGATTTTCTTCTAGTCTGTAGGCTGTCGTTTTGTTCGAATGACAGTGTCCTTTGCCTTACATAAGCTTTTTAGTTTCATGAGGTCCCATTTATTGATTGTTGATCTCAAGTCCTGGGTTGTTGGTGTTCTGTTCATGAAGTTGTCGCCTGTGCCAATTAGTTCGAGGGTTTCTCCCACTTTATCTTCTAGTAGATTTAGTGTGACCGGCCTTATGTTAAGGTCTTTGATCCACTTGGACTTAAGTTTTGTACAACGTGATAAGTATGGGTCTAGCTTCATTCTTTTACAGATGGACATCCAGTTGGACCAGCAGCATTTGTTGAAGATGTTGTCCTTCTTCCATTGTGACGTTTTGGCTTCTTTGTCAAAAATTAGGTGGCCATAAGTGTGTGGGTCTATTTCTGGATCTTCAATTCGATTCCATTGATCTACTGGTCTGTTTCTATACCAATACCATGCTGTTTTTACAACTATTGCTTTGTAGTACGCTTGAAATCTGGGATGGTAATACCTCCAGGTGTTTTTTTATTGTATAAGATTGATTTAGCTTATTCTGGGATTTTTGTTGTTCCATGTGAAATTGAGAATAGCTCTTTCCAGGTCTATAAAAAATTGTGTTGGTATTTCGATAGGAATTGCATTGAATCTATATATTGCTTTTGGTAGGATGGCCATTTTTATTATGTTGATCCTACCTATCCATGAGCATGGGAGATCTTTCCATCTTCTAAAGGTCTCTTCCATTTCTTTCTTCAAGGGCTTGAAGTTCTTGTTTTACAGGTCCTTTACTTGCTTGGTTAGAGTTACACCCAGGTATTTTATGTTGTTGTGGCTATTGTGAAGGGGGTTGTTTCCCTTGTTTCTTTCTCAGCCCATTTGTTTGTTGTATAAAGAAGGGCTTCTAATTTTTTTGAATTAATTTGGTATTCAGCCACTTTGCTGAAGGTGTTTATCAGCAGTAATAGTTCTCTTGTGGAATTTTTGGGGTCGCTTATGTATACTATAATATAATCTGCAAATAGGGATAATTTGACTTCTTCGTTTCCAATGTTTATCCCCTTGATGTCCTTTAGTTGTCTTATTGCTCTAGCAAGAACTTAAAATACTATATTGAAGAGATATGGTGAAAGTGGACATCCTTGTCTTGTCCCTGAGTTTAGAGGAAATGCTTCAAATTTCTCTCCATTTATTTTGATGTTGGACACTAGCCTGCTGTATATTGCCTTTATTATTTCTAGGTATGGCCCCTGTATGCCCGTTCTCTCCAGAACTTTTAGCATGAAGGGGTGTTGGATTTTGTCAAATGCTTTTTCTGCATCTAGCAAGATTATCATGTGTTTTTTTCTTTCATCTTGTTTATATGGTGAATGACATTGATAGATTTTCATATGTTGAACCATCCCTGCATCCCTGGGATGAAGCCTACTTGATCATGGTGTATGATACTTTTGATGTGTTCTTGAATTCGGTTTGCTGGTATTTTATTAAGTATTTTTGCATCTATGTTCATGAAGGAAATTGGTCTGAAGTTCTCTTTCTTTGTTGGGTCTTTGTGTGGTTTAGGAATCAGGGTGATTGTGGCCTCATAGAATGAGTTTGGTAATGTTCTTTCAGATTCTATTTTGTGAAAGAGTTTGAAAAGTATTGGTGTTAGCTCCTCTTTGAAGGTCCAGTAGAATTCCTTGCTAAAGCCATCTGGCCCTGGGCTTTTTTTTTGTTGGGAGATTTTTAATGACTGTTTCTATTTCATTAGGGGTTATAGGGCTGTTTAATCTGTTTATCTGACCTTGATTTAGCTTCGGTAGGTGGAATGTATCAAGAAAATTGTCCATTTCACTTAAGTTTTCAAATTTGATGTAGTATAGATTTTTAAAGTAGGATATAAATATTCTCTGGATTTCCTCAATGTCTGTTGTTATTTCTCCCTTTTCATTTCTGATTTTGTTGATTTGGGTTTTCTCCCTCTGTCTTTTTGTTAATTTGGCTATGGGTCTGTCTATTTTGTTGATTTTCTCGAAGAACAAACTCTTGGTTTCATTGATTCTTTGTATAGTTCTTTTTGTTTCTAAGTTGTTGATTTCAGCCCTAAGTTTGATGATCTCCTGCCTTCTGCTCCTCTTGGGAGTGTTTGCTTCTTTTTTTCCAATTCACCCAGTTTAGCTGTTAATTTGCTAATATGAGCTGTCACAATTTTCTTTTTGAAGGCACTTAGTGCTATGAACTTTCCTCGTAGCACAGCTTTCATTGTGTCCCATAGGTTTGGGTATGTTGTGTCTTCATTTTCGGTTGGATTTTAAGAAGTCTTTGAGTTCCTTCGTTTTTTCTTCCCTGACCCAGTGTTCCTCTAGTAAAGAGTTGTTCAATTTCCATGTGAGTGTAGACTTTCTGTTGATTCTCTTGCTATTGAAGTCCAGCTTTATTCCATGATGGCCTGATAAGATACCAGGGGTTATTTCAATTTTCTTGTATGTGTTGAGGCTATCTTTGTGTCCAACTATATGGTCGATTTTGGAGAAGGTTCCGTGAGGTGCTGAGAAGAAGGTGCATTCTTTTGTGTTTGGGTGAAACGTTCTGTAGATATCTGTTAGGTCCATTTGGTTCATGATCTCTGTTAGACTCATTATTTCTCTGTTTGGCTTCTGTTTGGTGATCTGTCCATAGTTGTGAGTGGGGTGTTGAAGTCTCCCACTATTAAAGTGTTTGGATGGATGTGCGATTTAAGTTTTAGAAGCGTTTCTTTTATAAATGTAGGTGCCTTTGTATTTGGGGCATAGATGTTCAATATTGAGATGACCTCTTGGTGTATATTTCCTTTAATGAGTACGTAATGCCCTTCTCTATCTTTTTTTATTAACTTCAATTGGAAGTCTATTTTGTTTGATATTACAGTGGCTACTCCAGCTTGCTTCCTGGGTCCATTTGCTTGGAGGAACTTTTCCCAGCCCTTTACTCTGTGGTAGTGTTTATCTTCAATAGTGAGATGTGTTTCTTGTATACAGCAAAAAGATGGGTCTTGTTTACGGATCCAGTGTGTAAGTCTGTGTCTTTTTATTGGCGAGTTGAGTCCATTGATTTTGGTGGATATTAGTGACCAGGAGTTGTTATTTCCCTTTATTTTGGTATAGCTGGCTGTCTTGTGTTTCTCTTTTGTTTATTTACTGTGGAGGTTTCTATTTCCTCTGTTTTCTTGGGTGTAGTTATCTTCTCTGTGTTGGAATTTTCCTTCTAGGATCTTCTGTAGGGGGTTTGTGAGGAGATATTTTTTGAATTTGATTTTGTCTTGGAATATCTTGTTTTCTCGTTCAATGTTGATAGAGAGTTTTGCTGGGTATAGTAGTCTGGCTGGGCACCTCTGTTCTCTCAGGGCTTGTAGGACATCCGTCCAGGCCCTTCTAGCTTTTAAAGTTTCTGAAGAGAAGTCAGGTATGATTCTGATGGTTCTGCCATTGTACGTGACTTGACCTTTTTCTCTTACAGCTTTTAATATCCTTTCTTTGTTCTCTACATTTGGAGTTTCTATTATTATGTGGCGAGAGGAGTTTCTTTTCTGATCTAATCTGTTTGGTGTTCTGTAAGCCTCTTGGATTTTTACTGGCATCTCTTTCTTTAGGTTTGGGAAGTTTTCTTCTATGATTTTGTTGAAGATATTTCCTGGACCATGTAGTCGGGAGTCTTCTCTTTCCTCTATGCATATAATTCCTAGGTTCCGTCTTTTCATTGAGTCCTTGATTTCTTGGATGTTGTGGGTGAGAGATTTTTTAGCCTTCTCATTTTCTTTGGATGTTGTACTGATTTCTTCCATCCAATCTTCCATGCCTGAGATCCTGTCTTCCATCTATTGCGTCCTATTTGTCATACTCACATCCGTAGTTCCTGTTCTCTTCTTTTGATTCTCCATTTCCTCTTTTAACTCTGACTGTGTTTTCTTTATTGTTTCCATTTCTATTTTCATGTCTTGAATGGTAGTGTTTGTTTTGTACATTTTCTTCTCCAGTTTGCTTGTTTTTGTCTGGAGATCTTTCATTGCTTTATTGTTTTCCTGTTCAAGCTCGTTCACCTTGGCTTGGAGTTTTTAATGATGTTATTTGTTGTTTTGACTTGTAGAATTGTGGCTTCTTTGAATTCCTTCATAGTTTTAAGTTCTTCTTGAAGGGACTTTATCACTTTCCATAATTTAGAATTGTCATCGTTTTCATGTGTTTCAATTGTGGTAAGGTGGTTCGGGCTGGATGGAATAGCGTTGCTTTCTTTTGTTGGAGACATTTCGCTCTGTTTTTT
>CAJQZJ010033271.1:2760159-2806907 GCA_907164525.1 Lophiomys imhausi
TTTTTAAAATTATGAGGCAAGTTAGTATGAAAGCTGAGTTAGATATACAACTTTAAACTCATGGAGATGGTTAGATAGTAGAATGTTAAAGTCAGGTGCCAAATACATATGGACTGGACATTGGGAACGTATGCTAAGCCATATTACTCTTATAATTGTGGCCTATTTATTTCTGTTGTTTTGTATTGTATTTATAGTTATAAGAAAAAGAACTATTTTTTTGGACTGAAAGGGAGAGCTGTTATGGGGAAAAAAAGAAATACCTTAAACTAAAAAAAAAAAAAAAAAAAAAAAAAGAAGGGAAGAGGATGGGGGGGGTTTAGGTGGAGGAGGGCGGAAGGGTGGGACTGGAGGGGGGAGTAGGGAGGGGATTGTGAGTGAGATGTAACTTGAAGAAATAAAAAATAAATTATTAAAAAAAAGATATCAAAGCCTTACTCTTCAGCTTCCACAATGAGTTGTTATTTTTAATTCTGGGACAGTTTGCAAGGGCGGAGGGTGGGTCTCTGGGGAGGTAGGAGATAGGAGGGAATAGGGTGCATGATGTGAAATTCACAAAAAAATTTTTTTTCAATTAAAAAAAAGATACCAAAACCTTAAAAAAAAATTGTCTGTGCAATAATTTGCTGGGAAATGTTCCCAGGCGACATTGCTAATGGAAGCAGGACAGAAGCCAGGTGAGGGGCTAGTCTTAGATGGTCTCTGGGAGGATGTTGCCAGTTCCTCAACAACTGTTGTGTGGAAGCCATACCCCAAAGGTGTCTTAATCAGAGGTCATGAGATGGGTTTCTGCATTTGCCTTCCAGACACAGGCCAGGAGAGCTATAGGAAGGTGCACACAAACTTACAGCTGCCTCTGACCCCTGGCTCCTGAGTTCTAGGTCATGTGAGGATTCCAGTGCATCCTTTGAAAAGAATTCCACCTAAAGGCCTTTCAGGGCAATAATACACCAATATCTGAGTAAGGAAGTATGGGGACTGTAGATGTCTCAATAAATATGGGTGATCGACTGCCTAGTTTACACTCTATTGTCTCAAATTGTCTTATTGTAAAGGAAAATTAAATAAATTCCTCTTGCAGAAGGAAAAAAAAAGAATTAGCCACCAAACTAATTAAATATAATATAAATACTAGTTATATAGTTTAATTAGCCATTTATTTCTTTTTATACTCTTTTTATGCTGTGGTGGAAGAAGAGTTCAAAAGCTTTAAGCAAGTTTTGGTCTCCACTTCATTGAAAATGTCATGTCACTAGGTTTTAAACTGTTGGAGGCATTTGAAGGCTTGTTGCCAGGATTCCCATGTCTCCTCTTTGTCAGTATGTAAATCAGCTTCAATTCACATGTAACACATCTGAATCTACAACTCTGACAGTGTTTTATCATCTACCTCTTCCCTCTCTACATTCTTTTAGTTTTCTACTTGGAAAATTCTCTTTAGTCTACAGGAAAGTAGGAAGTGGATGTTTGTATAATCCATATAAACCACCATTCTTAGCCAGAATTACAATGTTCATATGAACATACAAAAAAAAAACGAGCAATTTTTGGATAGCCATTAGTATTAAAAGTTGGAAACATGTCATGCTGTAGAATGTTAACATAGTCTTTATTGAGAAAACACTACTGTTCCTAAAAATTATTTTATTTTTAATTGCATATACACCTAATTGTAGAAAACTTTTATAGGATCAGATGTAACCGGTCCTTCCCCTTGAACAATATAGTCCAGTGAACAATATTTGTTATTATTTGCAAGCTAATAATGTAGCACACATTTAAATGGTAATTGTTAACAACTACAAAAGTCAATAAAAATCAAGTTTTAACACAATGCTGTCTCCATTCTTTCAAAAATAAATCAAGTACCTCCTCCAGTGGTAACTTTGACTATTTTGTCCCTTGGAACTAGATATATATGCAATTAACTATACAGTAACCTGTTAACATCTCTAAATAAAATAACAACAGGGAGTTACAATAAAAATAATTTGAAACTTAATATAAGCTATTATTTCTTGTGAAGCAAACAATCCCTTGTCTATATAAGCATACTTTAGTTCAGAAGGTCACATAACTGAGATTTAATTTAATGTATTTCTAAGTTTTAATAAGATGAACTCAGTTCCTGAAACTACTATGACATTTAATTTACTTTCAGATAAATAGAAAACAATAGCAATACCCTAGCATATCATAAAGTCAGTTTATTTCTGATAAAAAGTAACCATTCAACTACTAGTATTTTCCTTAAGTTGATTTGTACTTTTCTTTGAAGTCAAGATACAGCAATATTTTTAATAATATAACAAACTAAGGATGAAGTATAAATTAGTCATGAGATAAAACATTTCAAATTATTATCCTCAAAGCCTAATATTACAAAGGTTGGAAGCAAATAAACACTTAAATAACATGTCTGTAGCATTTCTTGAGATAATGACATAGTACTTCAGAAAATATAGAACAGGACTATCAATCAGATCAAGTGCTGAACACAAAAGGATTCATCTTTTCTATCCAACACATACTGCTTATTAAACCCTGACAGCACTTACTCCTCTTCATTCTCAGAGTGGTTGTAAATGCAACAAAATATTTCAGTCAAAAATTTATGCGTTAATTTCTGTGTTTACATCAGATTTACCCATTGTCCAAACGAAGTGAACGTAGTGCCAGACAAAGACAGGATCTGAGTTCGGATCCTAGGACCCATGTAAAGTGGTCATGGTCATACTACTCTGTAATCTCAGTGTCCCTACTGTGAGATGGGAGGTAAATTAGATGTCAAAGCAAAAGTGTGCCACACTCTTTGGTGGCCAAAAATAAGTAGTATAAAATTCATATGTTCATAACAGCTTTATTTGTTATATCCAGAAACTGGAAACAACCTAGATGTCCTTTGGCTGAACAATGAGTAAAGAAAATGTGGTACATTTACACAGTGGAGAATTACTAAACTATTAAAATCAATGACATCATGAAACTTGCAGACAAATGGAGGGAAATAGAAAAGATGATCCTAAGTGAGGTAAGCTAGACCCAGAAAGACAAACATGATATGTATTCACTTATTAGTGGATAATATCCATAAAGTACAGTATAACCTTGCTACAATCTACAGACCCAAAGAAGCTAACAACAATGATGGTAGAGGGGATGTCTGAGTCTCACTGAGAAGCAGAAATAGAATATACTCAGTGTGGATGGAGACAGGGAACAGGGTAGGGGAGAGGTGAGGATGAATAGGTGGGATTGGTATGGGTAGGACTGAGGGACAGAGTACAAGAAGAGATAACTGGAATTCGAGGAAGATCTCTGGGACTATCTAGAAACCCAGGACAATGGAAAATCCCAGGAATTTGTGAGGGTAAGCCTAGGTAAGACTCATAGCAATGGGTTATAAGGAGCCTGAGCTGGCCATTTCCTGCAACCAGGTAAAATTTCAAATGGATGGATGGGGACACCTTCTGAGTCACAAAACTTTTTTTTTTTTTTAATTCCCACAACTTGTCCTGCCTACATGATGTTCAGAGGTAAAGATGGAGCAGAAAATGAGGGAGTGATCAAGTAATGACTGGCCCAACTTGAGACCCATGCCATGAGAGGAAGTCCACCCCTGACACTATTAATGATATTCTACTCTACTTGCAGATAGAAACCTAGCATAACTGTCATGAGAGAGGTGTGACCCAGCAACTGATGGAAACAGAAGCAGAGATTCAGAGACAAACATTAGGTAGAGCTTGTGGAATCTTTCAGAATAGAGGGAGAAAGGATCAAAGAAGCCAGAGGAGTCAAGGACACCACAAGGAAATTTACAGAATCAACTAACCTGGACCCATAGGGGCTCATAGAGATGAACTTCCAACCAGAGTACATACACGGGACATATCTAGGCCTCCACACACATATGTAACAGACCTGCAGCTTGGTCTTTATGTGGGTCCCCTAACAGGAAGATCAAGGGCTGCCTCTGATTCTCTTGCCTGCTTTTAGATCCCTTTCCCCTAACTGGACTGCCTTAATAGAAGAGGCACCTAGTCTGACTGCAACTTGATATGCCAAGGCTTTTGGATATCCATGGGAAGTCTGCTCTTTTCTGACAAGAAAAGAGAGGTGTACGGGGGAAGGAGAGAGTAGAAGGAAGTACTGGGAGGAGAGGAGAGAGGGAAGGTTGTGATCAGAATGTAAAGTAAATAAATAACTTAGTTTTAAAAAAACAAATATATATGTTATCTTATGTATAATAGAAAATGCAATACATATCTCTAGAAAGTCTGTCCTGATACCATAACAACCAGTTTTTATAGTAAGAACTTGATTGATTCATTCACATGTTTTTGACAATATTAGTTTTATAATGCCACCATTAATAGGATATATATTCCAAAAGGTTTATAAATAAGGAAATTAGTATTTAAAAGATAAAAAAATCAATTAAAAGGAATTCACACTATGAACTCCCAAAGTTCTGCATACACCTGTTATGAAAAAACTATTTCAGACACTTCTGCAGGCATAATGTTCTATATTCTGCTATTCCAAAGTACTGTTACCTGAATGCATTCATGGAAAAGAAGTGTACTTAGCTCGTTGTTCTAGATGTTCAGGAAGACAATACCAGTGTCTTTTAAGCTTGGGAAGGGAGTGGTTGTGAATCATGAAGGCAGGAAGAGATCACAAGGTGAAACAGGAGCCAAAATGCTCAATATAGCTTTATGTGCTCTTTTTATCACTTTTTGTAACAACTACTTACATGAAAACTAAACTGCATCTATAACAGGGTGAGGGTGGGGGTGGTTTTATCTGTTCTTATAATAATTGCTCTCATGCACCTCATACATGTCTACAAGACCTGCATCATTTCTACTAGATTGTACTTATCTATTTATAAGAGTCTATTTCCCCAAGTCATGCTTCAACACAGTTCCACAATCTTAATACTGCAATGCTGTGGACCATACCACAAACATTGGTAGAAATGTAGAAAGCAACCCATTTCCAAATCCAAACTATAGCTTTGTAATTTCTCCCAAGGATCATGCTATTTCACAATGTCAAGAATATTGCACACTATTTCTAGAAAAAAACATAAAAACATGATTCCTAGCTTGCATGTTCTCTATGGCTTCAGCTATAGCACCACATGGACATTACTAATGTCTGCTATCTGTTTCTTTTAGAGAAACAGTACCCATCAGAGTTGGGGTATGCTGAAACAGGAACATTACCTGTTTCTATTTTCTGAAACCATGTGTACCATATAGTAGCAGAGCAGTAAAAGATAAAGGTCTAGGCTAATAATGACTGGTTTTTCAGGATAACTAATCTAGCTGCCCACTGTTTACTTCATTTGTGTGAGACAATGTTTCCAGTTCCAAAAGATGGAGCCTCCAGAACTTCACAATCTTTCACTAACATTCACCTCATAATGAATTCATCACCTTGGCATCATTGTAGTACATGGACTCTGGGGTAAAAGTCATGACCAGATGAACATACTCACGAACATTAACCATAAAACTAATCAATACAAAGGTTTACACTGTCTCTCACTCTCCCATCAATATCTCTGTGTACATATAAACATGCACATAAGTATAAGCACTTATTGTGCTATTATCTCAAGCATATCTTTAAATTTCAGCCTTGTCAACCAAATGATCTGTGACTTTTAAAATGGAAGAAGAGAAAAGACAAAAGAACCACAAGAGCCAGTTTTGAAAACACAGTAAGAAGGGATTATTTTGGAATAGGAAGGGAATTCAAATCTGAATCTTCCGTTTGCTAGGGATATATGAAGAACTTTAATGCAAAACCAGTTCTTTGCCGGAATGAGAAAAGTGCCTTCTGATAATTTATCCTATAGACAAATATTCATTTAACATCAGTCTATGCATAATTTATGCATAATTGCAAGTGATATATATATGCTGTAATATATTAATATTGTATATACTGATATATAATATATGTATATATACATACACACAGACACACACACACACACACACACACACACACACACACACACATATATATATATATATATATATATATAAAACCAGTTTTACTTACTTACATTTTTTATAACAACAGTGAAAATTTAGCACATGCAAACCAAGGAGAAAGAATGGCGAAGCTGGAAATATACTACAGGGAAAGCTAGAACACAAATGTGACCTATCTACAAGTCTCTATATTACACTTTTCTATCCTGGACTGCCACAGATGAGCATACAAAACTATGATTAATTCGACTGTTTCAGAGTCATAAAACAACAAAAAAAAATCAATTTTTGTACAATTGGTGCCAAATTCCAAGTTAAATATTAATTTGGCCTAATTTGAACCACTATATCACTCATTTGTTACAAGGAAGGAACTTACATCTCTTAATTTTCTTTTCTGAATCTAGTTTTTTTTTTCTGTTTCAGTCTTTCTTCAGACTCTACTCTTTTTTATTTTGTTGTATTTTTTTAACCCTTTCATTTACTGAAAATTTTCTATATTCATATAAAGTATGAATATACTTTATTTGTTTATCCTTCATTTCCATTTCTCACTCCCTTACACTTCCACAGAAATCTATCATGTTTTATTAGGCCACCCAAAGGAGGTGAGAATATATAACTCTTGATTATGGAAACCTCTTTTTAAAATTTAAAATTTAAATGTGTAGCTACACTGACAATAATTTAGAGATTATGCATGCATATTAACCTGTCTCAGATTTTATACCTCACTTCAGCTGAGCTCACCTGTGTTAGATTAACTTGCTGAAAATATACACTTGACTTAAAATCACAATAATCAAGAAAACTGCACTTCATTTTGTCAGTAATGTCATATTTATTTAGGAAGTATGAAATTTTCTTGAATTCAATATTCCTTATGTACTTTATTCTAAGTCAAATTTGTATTATTTGATCAAACTTTGTTCCAATGGCTGCTATTGTCTCTCAGTGTTCCTTGTATTGCTTTTGGTTTGTCTCACTGTCTTATAAATTGAATATCTATTGCTTGTTATAGAGCTTCTTGGGAATGTTTTACTCAACCATACTCAAAGATATATACAACACACTTGAAGGAATAATCTCAGTTAATTTTAAAACATGCCATGCAATATTACAGAGTATTTATCTGATAATAATTCCAAATATACATGAATTAACTTATATGTGAACTTGTTTACCACATTTCACACTTATTTGGAGATTTCTGTTCTGAATCCAGGGATTTCTATCAAATGGTTATTATAGACATAATAAACACAAGAGGTTAACAACATTTATCATAACTTTCTAGAAATTTCATATCAATTGGTGCTTCCTTATAGAGCTAGCCCAGAAGTATCAAATCCCTTGTATGACAGGTGATTTTTCATTCTTTCATTTGGTCAGCATCTATATAATAATGTCTATTATAGATCAGGCACTGTGCTATTCACATCAAAGATAAATGTGAAGATGCACTTTAAACAGCATTCTAAGTAGAGTGAGAATTCGAATAGAAAATTTGACTCATTTTAATGAAATAAATTGTATATATAAGGACAGGATTTAAGAGAAATATCTAATAATCTTGGATTTGTCAAAAATGAAAAATAGGTTAAAGTTGATTACAATATATGATGTGGCTATTTTAGCACGAACAATATCTTCAAACCAATCAGAAGAAAAATAAAGATGCATGTAAAGCAGTGAGAAGCTTACAAGAGAGAGTAGGATGAACACCTCATGGATGGAGGGTTAAAGGATCAGAGAACAAGAAAAGCAAATATACACTGGAAGCAGGAGGGGGTGAACTTCAACATGAGGAGCATTCATTACCAGACACTAACAACTTTAGGAGAAAACCATAAAAGATGATGACAAGAAGGGCAAGCAGGTAGAGTATTGGTAATCTAATAATTCTTCACTTTAGAGAGATCATTTTGGCTCCTGGGTGATGGATTGATTAGCATTAGAAAAATGAAATTGCAGTGTAGTTAGTAGCTACTAAACTAAAGATATATTTGTAGACTTAATTATCTGTAAGCTGCTATGCTCTGTATGGAGTCAATAATTATTTACGGATGCAAATGTCCTATGAAATATATTTTAATTATTGCTATCTTGGAAACATTTTCAAAAATTTTAGCTATAATCTTTGTATTTGAAATGATTTTATGTAGAAAAGAGTTTAATTAATGCTTTCTAAATGCCCCTTGCATGACTTATTTGTAGGTTACCACCTTATATAATCACAGTAAAGGCCAGTATTGGTTACCAGAAGACATTATTCTATGTAACTCATACTTTTATTACCTTATGTTTTCTAGTAAAAGACCCTTTGTTAATTGTTTTTTTAAATAAACTAATGAAATATTTAAACAGATGGTTAGAAAAATGTCATACAGACTAGCATATTTTTATTGAGTGAAAATAAATTATCTCATAAAATAATGTTTGCTACATACTTACTAGAGTAATAACAACAGATGTTTTCTAACAGAGAAGTATTACATACTGCTGGTTACTCTATTAAATGCTGTATAGTAAATTGTAGTTGACAATTTTTAGAATCTGATGCATTATCTCAGGTTATGGCCTTACCACATTGAACGTGCCTGACTTTATCTAGTCTTTATTTTTTAAAATGTAGTATTTTGTTAATCTTTAAAGTATTTTTAGAATGTATTTCGAACATTGTCACCTTTGACTTCTTCCCTTAACTCCTGTCAGATCCATCTTACTCCCCTCCAATTTCCTTCCTTCTTGTTTTTAGTAACATTTGAAGGATAACTTGTGATTGTGAGGTGGAGTCACACACTGAACATCATCAGCCTTCCACAGTCCACACTATTCAAGGTAATCTCTGGCATGCAGAAACAGCTCGATGATTAAGAGCACTTTTTCCTTTTGTAAAGGGCTTGGGTTTCCACCCTAACAATCACGAGGTTGCTTACAACCATATGTAGCTCCTAGTCTTGGGGATCTGATACTCTTTAGATCTCTAAGGGTACCAGACATATACATTGTGCATATGTATATGCCTAGGCAAAACACTCACATGCATAAATTAAGTTGATTAATTTATTGATAATCAAAGCTGACTTTCTTTCTCATAGTATGTTGACAGGCAACACTTGGGCTTTACATCCTTCTATGCTAAAATATAGACTGGCCTGATTGTGTGCAGTCTTGAGTACAAAAACACAGCTGCTAGTATTTCATGCATACAACAGTCCTGTGATATTTAGAAGACACCATTTCATTCCAGTCCTCCCAGACCCTGGCTTTTTCAATCTTTCCAAACTTCTTTCCACAGTAGTCTCAGTTTTGCAAGGGATACGTTATAGATATCTCATTTTTGGCTGACAACTTACTCTCTGGCTTTTGACCAGTTGTTAGTTCTGTGCTAATGAGTCCTGAGAGCTGCATTAGTCTATTGGTAGAAATATACGAATTTAGAGGACAATTTGATTCTATCCCCTTTTAGAAAATTTAATAGTAGTAAATTTATTCCTGGGTCCTGTGAGCTCCCAGCAGAGGATTCTCAACCAGATTTACTGTTCCATTCATGTGTTTCTTTTTATGGAGCAGGCCCGTGTAAAATTAGTGTTACTGTTGAACTAATGGGAATATTTCCCCATGTTATTCATTTTTGTAATTTACAGATTTCACAAAACTATTCATATTAGATAGATAGATAGATGATGGATAGATAGGTAGGTAGATAGATAGATAGACAGACAGACAGACAGACAGACAGATAGATAGATAGATAGATAGATAGATAGATAGATAGATAGACAGATACATAGATAGATAGACAGATTCCTATTTGAGAAAGTTATACATGTATAAAGTGTATTTTGGTCATTTGTGCTCCCAACTCCCCACTCCAATCTTTTCATTTCCACCTGCTTCCTAACTTTGCATCCTCTATTTTAAAACTATAGCTCACTGGGTCTAAATATATATTCCCACATACCCATGGATGTGGGACCATCCACTGCAGCACCTGCAAATCTTCCAAGAGTTCCATGCCTGAAAACATTTTCTCTGGGTCCACTAGAGGACATCATCTATCAGAGGTGGATCCCCACCAGCAACATAGTTACAGCACATGGTGGCGAGGGTGTGGAGAAAAGAGAACGCTCCTCCATTGCTGGTGGGAGTGCAGGCTTGTGCAACCACTATGGAGGTCAGTCTGGGGATATCTTAGAAAACTTGGAATAGCTCTGCATTGGGACCCAGCCATACCACTTCGGGGTATACATCCAAATGATTCCTCACCAAATCACAAGGAAGTTTCTCATTTATGTTCATAGCAGCCTTATTTGTAATAGCTAGAAACTGGAAACAACCCAGATGTCCCTCAACCGAAGAATGGATTAAAAAACTGTGGTGCATCTACACAATGGAATACTACTCAACCATCAGAAACAAGAAAATCATGTAATTTGCAGCCAAATGGATGGAACTAGAGAAGCTCATACTGAGTGAGCTAACCCAGACCCAGAAGGATGCATATGGCATCTATACACTTATAGTCATATAGTACAGGATATCTATACTACAACGAATGCACCAAAGGGAACATGAACATAGATGTTTTTCCTGTCAGTGAGACACTTTGCCCTAGTGGTGCTGCCTTGTAGGCCCCCAGTGTATGAGGAGGCTCTTGGACCTCATATGACTGCTGAACTGTGGTGGGGGACTGTTATATAGGGACACTCCACTCCAGAGGAGTGGGATGGAAGGGAAAGGAGGTAGAGGGTGGTAGGGCTGGACTGGGAGGGGTGGGAAGAGGACACTATGATGGAGATGTAACCTGAGTAATAAATAAATAAATTTAAAAAAAGAAATGTCTTTTGGGCATTCTAAGGTTTTTAAAATATTTTCCAGCTTTCAGAGTCCCACTAAAATCTGGTTTATTATGAAGGATGATCAATATTGTGTGGTGATTTTTATTTCATATTTGCATGTCTTTAAGAGTGTTGATATATTTAGACAAAGTACCATGATGCATTAAATGAAGTGAGTAGATAAATAATGTCAACATTATGTTCATGTCTACCAGTCTTCAATCTATAAGAATTATGACTTTATTTCATATCAGCTTATTATTTTCCAAATAAAACATTCCTGAGAACTCTCAAATTAAATTTTTAATCAAACTTAGTTGATGAATAGTAAGATAACAGTAGTAATGCAAATAATTTGCATTTATTTTATAGACTTATTTTGAAAATGGAAGAAAAATCAGACATTAACATTCAAACAACAGGCCAGAATCAAAATTAATGAACAAAACAAAATTTAACTCATATTAACTTATATTATAAAATGCAAACTCTTAGAATTTAAATGAATTAGTAATGAATTTGAATTTTAGAAGAATGTCATATTATTGATCTCAATCTACCATATTCATGCCTTTTATTCAGATAATTTCTAGTTACAGTGTTAGAAGGCATATCTAATAAATTTTGGCCATTCTCATTTTGAAATAAATTTTATTGTTCTTATATTACCTGAATTAACAGAGTATAAGGGAAAAGTCTCTGAATTTTAAGAATTTGAAACAACTAATCTGCAATATCAAAGTAAAATGGGGGCAAGTGTTTAACTTTGCTTTTATTGAATTCATCTCAGAGTGTATATCAAATACAAAATCTGTGAAGAAGGAAGAAGGGCTCATCTAGATGAGACTGTTGTTATCAGACACCAGATAGACAATATTGAAATAAGACAGACAAAAGAGTCAAGTTTTTAATCATGGAAAGCTATTTAGTTTCAGTTAACTATGTTTTTTATGATTCTGTTAAAAAACATTATTTTATTCAAGAAAAATACCTTGTATACACAACAATACATATTCATACTGTGCATTTATTATTTCAGATGACTGAACATCTTTGCATAATACCTTTTATACTCATGATTTATCATCATCAAAACATTCAGGATTTTGTGTGTTTTATTGCTCTCATTGAAAAGGAAATATAGTATTGATGGTAACAAAATAATCATAGTGTATATATTTTTTTCAATTTCAAAAAGAGTAGCACATCTATATTTACTTTTTTAAAAAATAAAAAACCCAAATTCTGTTATGTATTTGGTTCTTTCCTTTAGCCTTTGAATGAGTGTAGATTTGGTTAACATTTTTTTTAACTTCCATACATATTTTAATTGACTATAGAATTGACTATAGGGAAGATTTTTGTTTATTTTTACTTTTAAGTAATTTTACTTATTTTTAACTAATACAAATATATGCATAATATACACACACTCATACACACATATAGATACATACACGGTAGAATGGGGTTAAGTATATATATATTCATGAAAAATATAAACAAGGAAAATCTTTCTTGTAGTCATGTGAGAATTATTGCACAAATAATTATATATTTGTAGTCACTTTGCTGTGCAATGGTGTAGTAGAAATTTTTACTCTTCGCCATATGTTATTCCCCATTCCTTTTATGATTGTGTAGTCTCCACTTTGCACTCAGCTCCTATGAAATAAATATTTCAAAACTTGTGGACCTCACAGGCAAATTTAATAATTTAATAAATTGAGTTCATTTAAGACTTAAGACTGCTATTCTATGTGCTTAGCCGGTTTTTTTTAAATCTGTGTTCAAAAGAACAATGTAACAGGCAACTGCATCTGCTTTGGATTTCCTATGTAACCAACTTGTACAACCTAGCTAATTCATAGGTAGAATCTTGAAGATTGTAGAAGCCAGAGGGTTCAAGGACACCACAAGAAAACCCACAGAATCAACACACCTGGACTCTTGAGGGCTCTTTGAGACTGAACAATCAGGGTACCTGCATAGGTTTAACCTAGGGCCTCTGTATATATGTTATCATTGTGTAGCTTGGTGCTTTTGTGGGACTCCTAGTAGAGGGAGTTGAGACTGTTTCTGACACTTTTTTCTTTTTTTGGTACCCTTGTCTTCAGACTAGGTTGCCTCATTCAGCCTTAATATGATAGGAGGTGCTAATTCGTATTGCAACTTAATATGCCATGTTTTTATTTTTTATTTCTTCAAGTTACATCTAAATCGCAGTCCCCTCCTTTTTCACCCCTCCAGTCCCACCCTCCCACACTCAACCACCCATCCTCTTCCCTTGTTTTTTTTTTTTTTTTTTTTTTTTGGAGGTTTAAGGTATATCTTATTTCCCCCTACAGTTTCCCCTTTCAGTCCAACAAATGGCTCTTTCTCTTATAATAATAAATACGATACAAAACAACAGAGGTAATTAGGCCACAGTTTTGAGGGTTATATGGCTTAGCATACAATCCCAATGTCCAGTCTATACGTATTTGGCACCTGACTTTAACATTCTACTATCTACCCATCTCCATGAGTTTAAAGTTCTATATCCAACTCAACTTTCATCCTAACTTTCATCACAATTTTAAAAATATCTTCTTAGATCCAGAACACCCTCTTGATTCCTAAACAACTCAAAATTTAACTATGTGACTCTAGCCATGTTTTCTTGATACCCCTGGCAGGCCTGCCCTTTTCTAAAGAGAAATGGAGGAGGAGTGAGTAGAGGGAGGAGGTCAGAACAATTGGAGGAGGTGGAATATGGAGCAGTAATTACAGTTAGGGGGTTACATATGAGAGAATTAATTAATTAAAAAGAAAGAAAAAAGAGAAGAAGAAACATGAATATAGGCTGATAATTCTCTTTGTAGTAATGTTGCATTACTGTCTGTTACTGAATCAGTTGGAGTCAGTGAAGTTTCATTTCTAATAAAATCCTGTTAGAGATTTTTGCATAGTATCCCTCTTTCCTTCCCAATGTTCTGTTTTTTTGTTCTTGTATGCTATTGGAAAATTGATAGTTGCATATAACTGTCCATGAATAAAAGTATAAAGAATGAAAATAAATGTAAGTTATGAAATACGTAATTAGCCCCTTAATGTGTCTTCACTGAGCTTAAACTTTTGGAGTTCTTTTCTCACCTTTGTAAAGAATATCCAGTAACACCAAGGGAGATATGGCTGAGTCAGCAATGTGCTTACCATAAACATGAGAACTTGAGTTTGGAACCCTAGAACCCATGTCATAATTTCACCATGGTTGATCAGGCCCTGTTATCCCAGTGTTGAATAGCTGAAATAGGAGCTTCCTAACCAATCACTGTAGTTGAATAAATCAATGCCAGAGTGTTTGAGAGGCTTCCTGTCTCAAAAAAGAAGATGGAACTCTGCTGAGGAAGATACTTGGCACCTGCATCTGGTTTCCATAAGTCCTCAAGTGAAAGCACACACACACACACACACACACACACACACACACACACCACCACATATATAAATATATAACATGAACATGAGCACACACACAAATATATATACAAATATATAACAGAGGTCTATGTCAGAAAGAAAAATTTAAAATACTAAAGTAAAATATGCCCAAATAACCTCCATGTTGAGAAAAATTTCATTTTTTGTATTATTTATCATTTCTTTAACTACCTCAGAATATGAAGTGGTAGCTCATTGCATGTGTACATTGTGCCCTCCAAGTTACTGAGCTGCCCTTTAGATGCCATGTTATGGAAGAGTTGAGAAGCAGTTTTCAGAATGGAGCCTTGCAGAGAAATCCATTTAAGCAGATGCCTTTAACGTGAAAGGCATGCCTTGCAAAATGCCTACCATTTAGTCCATTGTTCATTCAGCTGCCATTTTTACTTTAAAGAAGAAAAGCAGAACACAACTTGTTCTTTACCTCAGCTTCCATCCTCACACCACACATAGATACCTGGGTCTGAATAAGGGGAATTTTCCAATACATGTGACATCTTGCCAAACTGGAATATATAATGAGGTAAAAATTTAATGGCTTCAAGAATAAATTCACTTTTAATTATGTAGAGTGTTTAGAGTGCCATTTAGAACTGAAGAACAAAGATGACCTTTTAACTTTAATGCTCACATTCTCTGTTTTTTTTTAATAAATTCTTTCCTGAGCATTTTATAGTCACACTGTGACAAACTCCTCATTTAAGAAATTGTTATGAGCTATTCAAATAACATTTAAGCATTTCTTGGCCACAATGATTGGAAAATATCTTTTTATCCTTTCCCAAGCAGATGAATATCACTTAGAACAAAAAATATTTATTTTATTATATATAATTTATAATTTTCTTAGTAATAATGGGATGCATTTATATTTAAGGATGTAAGGATAATCCGGACAGGTGTATGGCATGACAAGAGGGCATGTGTGAATTGTCAGCCGATGGGCACTGTGGTGGGAGAGGACCACCGAGTGACCGTCAGGTGGACATTGCAAGAGGAATGCAGGGGTGTGTGAGCATGGAGGGCCTAGAAAGTGGTGAAACTGGGCCTTCTGGCTCAAAAATCCACTAAAATTTGTACCATTTAATTTTGTGTCAATTTAGAAAGTGAAATTTCCAAAATATGTATATGGCATATGATTCAAAGTTCAGCAATATTTTTTATAGTCAATGTGGCAAACTTTACAAGTTGTATTGTCTTTCTTTGGGTTTCATGAAGGAATTTGACATTTCATATTCACAAAATAATTTAAAACTGGATTCCAGATCCATATACTTCATCCGAAGCAAAAAGAACAGATTTGATTTTTTTGTATGAATATGTGTGTGTTCCTGTACATTTGCACATGAATGCGCAGAAACAAATGCATTTGTCTGCAGGTCTGTGCGGAAGATAAAGATTTGTGTGTTATTCTTAGACACCATCTATATTCTTTTTATTCTAAGTCAGGGCTTTTCATAGGCCAGAAATCCAACAACTGCACTAGGTGTGGGCCCACCGTTTCCACTATCCACCTTCCCCACACTCCCAGCTCGGAGACTGAACATGCATGTCACCAGGCTCAGCCTTGTTACATGGATCCCAGAGACCAAACTCACGTCCTTATGTTTGAAAAGCAAATACTTTACCAAGAAAACTGCCTTCCTACTTTCTAATGAAAAATTTCCAAGAATAAAAACATTAATACAAGTCTTAAATGATAACGTGTTCTAATTTTGCATGGAGTAATGGAAGTTTTCTCCATTCATTCATTAATTAATTTTTTAGCTTGGAAAAAACTAACTTGTTAGATGAGAGACAGTAACTTCATCTTTGCACAATGTAACTGATCTTCTCAGTCTGTGACTTCAAACACAGTTTTTACAAGCCTGTTCAAAATAGATAAATATTAAATTATTGATTGTAGTTTCACGGTTTTGATAATCTGTTCAAATAGCCCCTCAGTGTAAATTCCTGTAGCTATACTAACTGCCTTCTCTGAAACATGGCATTTCTTGCTCTGCTTTCTGATATCCAGGACTCTTCAATCATTTTTAACCATTTCTTAAAATGGTTCAATTATTTAACATAAGTACATTTTGATATTCCCAATTTTCTTTTAAGTTTTAATAATGATAGGTATAATATATTTGTTATTGTATTTTGCAGTTCCTAACCTAAACCTGCCATAATGTCTTAACTATATCAAAATAAATACTTTACCCATGAAAATATTCAAAGTTCTATAAAAAGGAATGGGTAAAGTTTTCATATTTAATCATAATTCAAAGAAATCTATCATCCTGCTGGAAGTCTTTTCATTGCTTCTTTAGTGCTTAATCGTTCCTTTAAGTGTATTTTGAAGGTGATTTTTTATTAGAATGAATAAACTGTTTACAAAAGGGTCAATGAAACAAGAAGACAATATGTTAAGTAGAATATACCAGGTAGAGATGTACAGATCATCCAGCATCTCACTTGTGTATATGGAATCTTATGTTCTAGAAATAAATAATACTTTTTTAAGAAAGGAGTTAATAAGCTTAAAAATATAATAAAAATACAATATAAAATTTCCAAACTATAATTTACCTTACTGGAATGAAAGGAAAATGGCCTTTATTTCAGATTAGAATGTTAGACTGCAGGTGGCTACAGAGATTACACAAACCTGACAGCAGCTTAAAAGTTTTTTTTTTGTTTTTTGTTTTTTTTGTTTTTTTGTTTTTTAGAGGTATAGGCTATTTCCATGGTTTGGCATTAAAAAGAAGGTAACAGGTTTAAAACACTGTAAATAAATTAAAGGTGACAGCTGTTCAACCTGGTTTTACAAACCACCAAGAGTTGAAAAAACTTAGAGCTAAGGTAAAATAATGCATGGTGTTAGCCCATGCCGTTACCTCCAGCAGAGACAGGAGGATCACTATAGAGTTAGTTGTCTTATAAATTCTAGAGTTACAAGAAACAGGGTGGTGATGGTGCACACCCTTAGTCACATCATTGGGGAAGAATACACCCTTAATCCCAACACACTAGAGACAGAAACAGGCAGATCTCAGAGCTCAAGGCCACGTGATACAAAACAAGCTCTAAATAGAGAAAAACTTTGATCCAGGAGTGGAGGAGCACATCTTTAATCCCATCAGTTGGGAACCACATGTCTTTGATCCCAAAACTTAGAATGCAGAGACAGGCACTTAGGATTTGGAAAGATTTAAGTTTAAAAGCTACTTACAAAAGGCAGGCTGCAATTCAAACAAATTGTCCTTTGAGATCTCAAAATATATACACTAAAGGTTTGTTTAGCTCCAAAATATCAAAATAATTTCTTCTTTAATCCGGACTGAAAGGTAATACTTTATATATTATCAAAAAAAAACAAATTTGCTCCAGGAAAAATATTACCTGACCCCCCCCCCCAAAAAAAAAAAAAAGTAATTGTCCCAGAGTTAGGATTATGGCAGGGCTCTGTTCTTATCTTTCCAGGAGATTTAAAGCATCCATTCAAGGAATCCAGGGACAACTGGAAACGGAAACCTCAGCAGAAAACAGATCAGACACCAAAGAAGGCGACTGGCCCAGATGATCCAGCCTTGCAGACTTCTTCAATAGCAGTTTCCTCAAAAGTCTATAACCACAACAACTCAAAATCGCTAAGATCGTTCAGCTCCACATACTACTCCAGCCAGATCTTCAGTAAGGCTCTGAAGATCAGCTTCTGTCTATGAACTTCTTAGGACATCTAAATAGCTGAGCACAAAAGGACTGAACATCAAATGATTCTATTAACATTTTAAACCATTTTTCCATTCTTATTTGGGCCCCAAACAGGTTTACTACATCCCAAATCAGCAGGAAGTCATTTTAAGAGAACAACGTCCCATCCCCAGAAGGTGGGGAGGGTGTTCTCCCCCTTTGGTTATTTGATAGATAATAGAAAATTTTGTTATTTAGGGGAAAAGACTACAAGCTGTTAAATGGTCTTGGTAAATGGGTTTTGGAGGTTAAACCTAGGGACTTCTCTCTTTTGCTTTTCTGTATCCTCCTTTCTCTCCTATATAGGAGTGAACAGACTTGAGAAAAATGGGACATAGACATAGTATAGGAAAGATCAAGAAAAAAGGACAGATTATTGAATATAGCCTTATACCTTTGTATACTGATACAAAATTAATATTATATTTGGCTAAATTGGTATTGATCATCGTATATTAATGCAAAATTAGATTGTATAGGGCTACATCGGTATTGATCTTTGTATATTGATACAAAATTAAGATTATATTTGGCCACAATGGTATTGACCCTTGTATATTAATGTAAAATTAAGATTGTATTGGACTACATCGGTATTGATCTTTGTATATTGATACAAAATTAAGATTATATTTGGTGACACTGGTATTGATCTTTGTATATTGATACAAAATTAAGGGTAACGCTTCTTAAAGGTATTGTTCGTAGTAATACTTAAAAATGAAATGTCAAGTTTTGACCTCTCGCTACCAACCGACATAAACTGTTTAGGATAATCAAGAAACGGAAACTAATAGTCATGAAAACGTGTCATTTTGTTAGTTACTATGACAGTCTATCACAGTTATTTTCTAAGCTACTCAGAAATCAAGTTGCTAAGAGACAAGCAATATTTGCTTATCTAAATATGAGAGATACATAGGGCATCTTCAAAAACCTCAAGAGATCTGCAGAATATGGCATTCAAAGATGTTTTCTTAACTTAAGATTTTTTGATATCGAGACATGTCAGCTCCTGACAGCACCCCCTATTCTACTCCAAGTAGAAGATGAGCATCGAAGAATCTCCAGTAGGAGATGATTGAATTGGTGGTAAGCCGTTCTCCTGGCAAGAAAAACCCCTTGCTTCAACTGTAGACAGACTTCTGTCCAAAAAGGACAAAACTTGGAAGCAGGTAAGTCGACAGCCTAGCTCTGCCAAGACAGGGTAGGTAAGTCCTTCATAATTCCTGCTCTACAACCAATGTCTGTCAGCGAAATGGGGCCAAATGGCTGAAGATTGATGCTGTAATGTATGGAGAGAAAATGGGAACTGTCCAGGCAGCCACTGGTATGTCACTTTTTAGTTGGAAGCTGCAGGCCCTGCACTTCCTATATAAGCAGATATATTTATCCCTCCCAGGTCTCTGAGGTGGTTGAAGAATAGATAGCTAGAGTCTCATAGTTAAATTTTGAGTTGTTTAGGAATCAAGAGGGTGTTCTGGATCTAAGAAGATATTTTTAAAATTATGAGGCAAGTTAGTATGAAAGCTGAGTTAGATATAGAACTTTAAACTCATGGAGATGGTTAGATAGTAGAATGTTAAAGTCAGGGGCCAAATACATATGGACTGGACATTGGGAATGTACGCTAAGCCATATAACTCTTATAATTGTGGCCTATTTATTTCTGTTGCTTTGTATTGTATTTATAGTTATAAGAAAAAGAACCGTTTTTTGGACTGAAAGGGAGAGCTGTTGGGGGGGAAAAGAAATACCTTGAACTAAAAAAAAAAAAAAAAGAAGAACGGAAGAGGATGGGGGGGTTGAGGGGAGGAGGGGGGGACTGGAAGGGGGAGTAGGGAGGGGATTGTGATTGAGATGTAACTTGAAGAAATAAAAAATAAATTATTAAAAAAATGCTGAACCCAATAGACAGAAGAAGGATGGGTATCAAAGAATGAGGAGATTTTTTTTTTTTTTTTGGTTTTTCGAGACAGGGTTTCTCTGTGTACCCCTGGCTGTCCTGGACTCACTTTGTAGACCAGGCTGGCCTCGAACTCACAGAGATCCGCCTGCCTCTGCCTCCCAAGTGCTGGGATTAAAGGCGTGCGCCACCACTGCCCGGCTGAGGAGATATTTTATAATGGTAAAATTTCAGTGAAAATGGAAGGGAACATTTTGTCCATGAATGAGTATACATACAGTCTGATGCTTACAATTAACATTGACATAATGAATATTTGAAAGAATAGATATGCATATTGGTTTATTTATTCCACAGTCTATGCATGTATCAAAGCTTCATCATGTACATTTGAACTTTGCATTGTTGTTGCTTGCCAACTAGCAGACGATGTGGAGCAAAGAGCCATCACCCACACAAAAATAAGCCAAGCGTGTTATTTAGCTTTTATTACAGGTAGGGGGTGGGAAGGTTTAAGGATAGTCGGGTGTGGAATAGTGTACGTGAGTGGATGGACAAAGGGGTTTATTAAAAGGAAGGTGGTGTTGAAAATGGCTTACGGAAGTTTCAAAACATATGATGCTTCTATATCTTTGAAGTATTCATGATGGTGGCCCTAGAGGTCCACAAATCAACCTAGACTCTTTTCATTATTCTTGGTTATCCATCAGAAATGGATGATAAACTCTTTTGCTGAAAACCTTACAATCCTCAGTTGTACTATGTAAATAAATTAAGCTTGAACTGAAGCTGAAGCCTCCTTGTAGGGTAGCTTCTATAGTACCAGAAGGTGCTAGTTAGGTTGCTGGGGACCTAGAGTTAGTTTTGTACTTTGAACCCTAAAACTACAGCACCAGTCATGAGGTAAGATATGACCACTGGTGCAATGATGACATGAACATTATGAGGATAATCAATTTCTCTCTGAATTGAATTCAGGTTCATTCAAACCTCACTGCAGCAGGGTCAGTTAAAATTGCTCCATGATTTTCCCATTCCAGATGTGGGTACCAACACACAAATCTCTTCAACTTTCCACATAATCACTGCAAGGGGTTTGACTATACTCTGATGATAGAAGATGGGGGGTTTTTCCACAGCTACTTATATCAAGAGGGTCTGTACTGCGGTTTCTGTCTGGAGACACTGACCCATCAGCAAAACTTTATAGCTTTCTGTGAAATATAAATAAAACCAATAGTATAAATTATTCCTGACTTGAAACTTCATATTTATTATAAATTATGCATTTGAATAAGCAGGATAATTGAACTTTCATACAAACGTTACTTCATTTCTTCTGGAGAACCCTTCAATTTAAGGCATTTAAGAAATCGATTTTCTTTCCATACTCATTAATATTCTTTGAATATAAAAGTGATCTTAAAATGACAATATCTAATTGGGAACCAGCCATTAATTTCAGATAGTGAGTATCCACTTCGTAATTTCACCAAATGTTTTACAAAAAAGGGCTAACATTCTTCTATTTAACACTTCCATTCTTAACCATGTTTTATCTCAAAATATGCCATATTAAAACTTCTTCAAGATACTGACAAAGTTGATGCTTTTTTAGGATACATGAAATGACCAAAAAAACCCTATAATTTTTCCTTAAATTATTACACTTTTGAATTACACATCTAAGAAAAAAGTGAGTCTTTACTAAAACTTCAGGGGAGGATACAATTCATTATGGGACTATACCAGGTATGCTCTCTCAAAGGCCAGGAACAACTCAGTGACATCCATCTTTGTCATTCTATTTAAGGAACATTTGGTTGATGCAACATTTTATTCTGCTGGAAGTGGAGTCATTGGCCACCCAGCACTAGGCCGTTAGGGACAGTTTATGTACTGTGGCTTCAGTTCTTGAGTTCAACCACAGCACAAAAATCATTTTTATTGTACATCCTATCATTCCAACCATTTGACTCATACACATATTGAGGTCAGAATGTAAGCCTGCAGGAGGTCCTGTTGCTAGAGTTCAGCTGCTGTCCTTTTGCAAAGTAAACAACAGAACAGATTATTCCTAAAATTTTTGGAATTTGATCTAGACAAAGAAACTTGAGATACTAAGACCACCCACTGATATGGGCAAAATTCCTAGGATTAGTACAAGACCATTTTTCCCATGACATTTTAAGTTGTTTTTGTTTACACATTTGAAGTAATTTTCTCAAAAATCAGCAACTATTTATTAACTTCATCAAATATAATTATGAAGTTTTTAGAACATGTAAGACTGTATTTAGCAAAGAAAAACATTCCCTTGTCAAAACGCATCATCATTCAGCAAAACTAACAGTGTGGTTTTAATAGCAGCTGTGGGAATGTTTCATGCTGTCACTGGCACAAAAGCATAGCGACAAATGTGGTAATATAAGCAGTCAGACTTTACCATGGTATTAAATATGGACTTTTGCCTCTTTATGGATTCTTTATTTTGCTACTGGAACAATAGCACTTCAATTAAAAAACGATTTTTGCAGCTGGATAAATATAAGATTAAAATGATTACTTTAGTATATTTAATGCCTTCTAAAAGTAAGGAGGAAAGTCAGTTAATCATTGAATAAATTATACAGCTCAAGATACTCATTAAGGTCTCCCTTTTTTTATAGTGATCGTAGTGGGAATTAATCTGAGAATGTCTGAAATACGGGAATTACAACTGACTTTTCTAGATGAGGCCTGAATGGAAATGTATTATGACATCCATAATGTAAGGGGAAAAAGAAACTCTAAAGAATGGAAAACACTCAAAGATAAATTACAGAACAGGATGTATACAAAGGGTAAGCATTTCCCAAGCTTGTGGTGCCACAGAGGGAAGTGTTCTGAGCTGATATGGAAGTTCTTTGGCTTTCATACTGCACACACATCACATCAGGATAGAATATACCACAGATAAATATTGCATTACACAATAGAAAATTCTGAATACAAATGAAGGGAAGATTCTTTTTTTATGCCATGTGTATAAATTTTATTTTATTTATGAATGTTAGGAACCTACTGCAGTTATTACAGAGGAATACTTGCTTTTTATTTTTATTTTTATATTGAATGAAACTTTTAAAATTTATTTATTTATTGCTTCAGGCTACATCTCCATCATTGTGTCCAAGAAACCATATAATCCAATCAAAAAATGGGGAAAAGAACTAAACAGAGAATTCACAAACGAAGAATTCCTAAAGGCTGAGAGACATTTGAAGAAATGCTCAGCATCCTTAACCATCTGAGAAATGCAACTCAAGACAATTCTAAGATTCCATCTCAAACCTGTCAGAATGGCTAAAATGAAAAGCTCAAATGACAGCACATGCTGTCAAGGGTGTGGAGAAAGGGGAACCCTACTCCATTTCTGGTGGGAGTGCAGGCTTGTGCAACCACTATGGAGGTCAGTCTGGCAATATCTTAGAAAACTTGGATTAGCTCTGCCTTGGGACCCAGTCATACCACTTCTGGGTATACATACATGACTCCTCACCAAATCACAAGGAAGTTTCCTCATCTAAGTTCATAGCAGCCTTATTTGTAATAGCTAGAAACTGGAAACAACCCAGATGTCCCTCAACGGAAGAATGGATTAAAAAACTGTGGTACAACTACACAATGGAATACTACTCAGCTTCAGAAACAACGAAATTATGCAATTTGCAGCCAAATGGATGGAACTAGAAAAGCTCATCCTGAGTGAGCTAACCCAGACTCAGAAGGATGTACATGGCATCTATTCACTGATTTTAGCCATATAGTGCAGGATAACTAGACTGCAACCAATGCACCAAAGAGAACATGGACATAGACTTTTTCTTTTTCTCCCTATCAATGAGACAGTTTACCCTAGTGTTGCTGCCTTGTAGGCCCCCAGTGTATGAGGTGGCTCTTGGCCCTCATATGACTGCTGAACTGGGGTGGGGGACTGTTACGTAGGGACACTCCACTCCAGAGTAGTGAGATGGAAGAGTTAGGGGGTAGAGGGTGGGAGGGTGGGAATGGGGGTGTGGAAGGAGGGGGAAGATTCTAAATGCCTCTGTACAATGGATATCACACAGATTCCTCAGTCTCTCATTTGTTTCCCTGATTTTATCCTGAAGCTGCAGAAGTGATGATGCCCTATACTAGTGCTGAATTCCTAAGAAGTACTGAACCCATATCTAGATTTTAAGGTAAGGAAACAGAAATGGCCATTTATAAAGCAATTACTGTTGGGAGAAGGTCTAATAACATTGATTCTTCTAGGCTGATTTCCATGCTGAGATATGGCCTTCTGAGGAATTCTCTTGATTCGTTAATAAAAGTCACTGATGGCCAATTAGCTGGGAAGAAAGAATATAGAAAGGTGGGACTTTCTGAGATTAAATCAAGAACCCTGCATTTTACACAGAGGATTAGTTCATTCCACCAGGAGACATGGAAGCAGATAGATATCTTTGAGAATGCTGGAAGGTAGTAACAGGCACATAGCAGTTTGGGATTAGATGGTTGGGGTTAATTTAGATTAGCTAATTGAGAGTCTGCCCAGTTAAAGACTAAGCATTGAAACATAAGGAGGTCTTGGTGTATGTAATTATTTGGGAAAGGACCACACGGCCAAGAAATCAAGAAATAAAGAAATCCCAGGGTCATTGGCCTGCCGCTGAATTCCGGCAAATCTCCTGCCAAGCCGCCAGCAATTCTACAGGCTTAATATTACAACTTATATTGCTTAACAGAGTTTAGGTTGCAGGTGGTGTAGGCCACTTTTGGTCCAGGGCTATTTCCCCCAGGACAAATCAGGCCTCCAGTTAAGGTGGGCCAGGATTATGGCCCTGGCTGCTCTGCCAGGGTGCCAGCTGCTCTGCCAACCTAATCTTACAGTTTATACTTATTAATAATACGATTATTAATTAATTTGGAGTTTCACATTACAAAAGAAAAAATGAATTTTGTTCAATGAATTTTATTTTATATTATTTTAATATTTATTTATTACTTCAGGTTACATCTCCATCACAGTGTCCTCTTTCCACCCCTCCCAGTCCTGCCCTCCCACCCTCTACCCCCTATCCCTTCCATCACACTCCTCTGGAGTGGAATATCCCTACATAATAGTTCCCCACCCCATTTCAGCAGTCATTTTAGGGTCAGGGGCTTCCTCATATACTGGGGACCTATAAGGCAGCACCACTAGGGCAAAGTGTCTCATTGACAGGAAACAAAGTCTATGTTCATGTTCTCTTTGGTGCATTTGTTGTAGTATAGTTGTCCTCTACTATATGGCTAAAATGTGACTATAAGTGAATAGATGCCATGTGCATCCTTCTGAGTCTGGGTTAGCTCACTCAGGATGAGCTTCTCTAGTTCCATCCATTTGGCTGCAAATTGCATAATTTCGTTGTTTCTGAAGCTGAGTAGTATTCCATTGGGTAGTTGTACCACAGTTTTTTAATCCATTCTTCCATTGAGGGACATCTGGGTTGTTTCCAGTTTCTAGCTATTACAAATAAGGCTGTTATTTTATTGGTGAACATAATTATTTGGTACACAGTTGCTGTGATATTAACAAGGTAACAATATAGAGGAGAAACTTTTTTCCCTCTGAAGTTCAAGGAAATCCACATTTTGTTCATAGTGTATTAAACTTAATTTACTAGAATTGAAATTATTTTTCTTCAAATAACAAAGAAATGTGATGATGTTGAAATATATATACACAAATACTTGTCAAGACAACAAAAATTATGCTGTCAATTTACCCTCCCAGATATAAATAATATCACGTATTGACACTGAGGAATCACAAACCAAAACAAACATCAAGATAAAACCTTATAATTCATTAAAATCAAGGAAAACATCCCTCAATATAGGAAGAATATGTTTTATATATATATATATATATATATATATATTTAAGTTCTTTATCAAAATATTCAAACAGACTAACTGAACTTGTTTCCTTTTTTGCATACTTTCTGAACACAATAGTCTGGAATTTTAGTGTAAAAATCAGACACTATCTGATTTCTAGATATGTATACTGGAAAACAGAAGGCACAGAAAAAGAATTTATAAGGAGAATTCCAAATCTTTTACTCAGTATATCTTGAAATAGTTAATATAGCACATTTTGTTCATTGCAAGTCTAATGATTTGACCTGTCACAATAATAATTTATAGTCACTAATGTACAAAATAGGGGGACCTTTAAAGCAAGTGTGAGATCTGTGACTGGGTATGCTCCTGGGAAGATATGGGTGTGACTCCACAGTTGAGACTCCTAGCAGCTGGGGACAAAGAGAGGGAAGTGGCCAATTCTAATCTACCAGGACTTCCCATGGAGGGAGGGTGACACCTATCCACCCACAAAACCTCAGACCCATAATTTACCCGTGTCCACAAGATGTACATGGATAAAGATGGAGCAGCAATGGAGGGAATGGTTCAGCAACAACTAGGACAACCTGAGACCTACCCAATGGGAGACAATCAACTCCTGACACTGTCAATGACACTCTGCTATGCTTGTACACAGGAACCTAGCAGAACTCTCTTCAGATGGGCTCCACCCAGAAGCTGAAACAGAAACTGAGATCCACAGCCAAGCCATAGTTGGAGTTCAGGGAGTCTTGTAGAAAAGTGGGAGGAACAATAGAGGGACCCAGGCAGACAAGAACGTGACAAGAAGATCAACAGAGTCAATTAACTAGGTCCATCATGGCGTCCAGAGACTGAAGCACCAACCAAAAAGCATGTGTGGAATGGACCTGCTCCCCACACATATGTTCTGGATAGGCAGCTTGATCTGTATGTGGATACCCTAGGAATTGAAGTGGGGGCTTTCTCTGACACAGACTCAGTTGCCTGTTTGTGGATCATATTACCCTAGCTGGGCTGCCTGTCTGGCCTCAGTGGAAGAAGACACAGGTAGTCCTGATGCAACTTGATGGGGGACGGGAAGGGTTGGTGTGGGGTGGGGTGGTTCCCCTCTTATGAGGAGATGGGGAAGAGGAGAAGAGGGAAGAAGGTAGGAGGGTAGAACTGGGATGACAAGAGGGAGGGGTCTGCGATCAGGATTTAAAATTTTATTAATAAAGAAATATTTAAAAAAGAATTGATTCAATATGTTTCATATTTTACTTTTTTTCACAGTTTTCATGTTATTCTTCTGTTTTGTTAGACTTCTTTTCCCATTATCATCATCATTATCAAAATCCTTTACAGCCCTCATAGGATGTTATAGAATAAGGTATTTACAATCTGTTTTTAGAAACAAAGATTTATAGAATATACATGACCTCATATATGTTATATAATGGAGTATATGTGAGGTAAATAAAAACCAATAAAGAAAATATTATATGTATGGCTAATTTTAACACACAATTTTTAGTAGAAAAATTACGTTATTTCACAAGAAGGAAATAAAATTATTTTTTCTGAATGTATACTTTCAGATGAACACTTATACATTTAAAACATTATCAGTCACACTTCCTACCTTCTATTTCAAATAACCTTGGTAACAAAACCTTGTTTTTATATTTATACATTGTGTGTATGCATATAGATCTTTGTGTTCTATTATAAAAATGAACTAAGATATAAAGGAATAAAAAAATTATCATTTCAAAGAACTGAAATAGACATGATAAAACCAACAATTTTGTGATTTTAAACACATCTCAGGATTAGAAAGGACAACATTCCCTCATGAGAGGACAAAACTTTCATTGTAAGTTCCAGAAAAAGATGAACACTCTCACTTTTATTACTGAAGAAAAAAAATTGAAGAGGCTATCAGAAGATGTAAAGATCTCCCATGCTCATGGATAGGTAGGATCAGCATAATGAAAATGGCCATCCTACCAAAAGCAATGTACAGATTCAATGCAATTCCTATCAAAATACCAACACAATTCTTTATAGACCTAGAAAAAAGCAATTCTCAATTTCATATGGAACAACAAAAAAACCAGAATAGCTAAATCAATCCTGTACAATTAAAAAAAAAATCTGGAGGTATCATCATCCCATATTTCAAGCTGTACTACAGAGCAATGGTAATAAAAACAGCATGGTACTGGTATAGAAACAGACCAGTAGATCAATGGAATTGAATTGAAGACCCAGAAATGAACCCACATACCTATCCATGGTCACTTAATTTTTGACAAAGAAGCCAAAATCGTACAATGGAAAAAGGACAGCATCTTCAACAAATGATGCTGGTCCAACTGGATGTCCACATGTAAAAGAATAAAATTAGATCCATACTTATCACCTGGTACAAAACTTAAGTCCATGTGGATCAAAGACCTTAACATAAAGTTAGACACACCAAATCTACTAGAAAAGAGAGTGGGTAAAACCCTTGAACTCATAGGCACAGGTGACAACATCCTGAACAGAACACCAACAGCTCAGGACCTAAGACCAACAATCAATAAATGGGACCTCATGAAACTGAAAAGCTTCTGTAAGGCAAAAGACACTGTCATTCAAACAAAACGGCAGCCTACAGATTGGGAAAAAAATCTTCACCAACCCTACGACACAAGGCTAATAGCCATAATTTACAAAGAACTCAAGAAATTAAATGCCAAGAAAACAAATAATACAATAAAAAATGGGGAACAGAGGTAAACAGAAAATTCACAAAGGAGAAATCCCTAATGGCTGAGAGACACTTGAAGAAATGCCCAGCATCCTTAATCACCAGAGAAATGCAACTCAAGAAGACTCTGAGATTCCATCTCACACCTGTCAGAATGGCTAAGATCAAAAACTCAAATGACAGCACATGCTGGCGAGGGTGTGGAGAAAGGGGAACTCTCCTCCATTGCTGGTGGGAGTGCAGGCTTCTGCAACCTCTATGGAGGTCAGTCTGGCAATATCTTAGAAAACTTGGAATAGTTCTGCCTCGGGACCCAGCCATACAACTTCTGGGTATACATCCAAAGGATTCCTCACCGAATCACAAGGAAGTTATCTCACTTATGTTCATAGCAGCCTTATTTGTAAGGCTAGAAACTGGAAACAGCCCAGATGTCTCTCAACCGAAGAATGAATTAAAAAAACTGTGGTACATCTACACAATGGAATACTACTCAGCTATCAGAAACAACGAAATCATGCAATTTAGAGCCATATGGATGGAACCAGAGAAGCTCATCCTGAGTGAGCTAACCCAGACCCAGAAGGATGCACATGGCATCTATTCACTTATAGTTGGATTTTAGCCGTATAGTACAGGATAACTATACTACAATGAATGCACCAAAGGGAACATGAACATATACTTTTTTTTCCTGTCAGTGAGACGCTTTGCCGTATTGGTATTGCCTTATATGCCCTCAGTTAATGAGGAGGCTCTTGGTCCTCATATGACTGCTTAACTGGAGAGGGGGAATGTTATGCAGGGACCCTCCACTCCAGAGGAGTATGATGGAAGGGATAGGTGGTAGAGGGTGGGACGGCAGGACTGAGAGGGGTGGAAAGAGTACACTAAGATGGAGATGTAACCTGAAGTAAAAACAAAAAAAGAAAAGAAAAAAGAAAAGAATGCATAACATCACCCTATCAACAAACTTGTATAACCACTTTGGAAATCAAACTGATGCTTTCTCAGAAAATTGGGAATAATGCATTCTTTTCTAACTCATGTTTTAAAATTTCACAGAAAGGAAAATATAGCATTTGAACAAAAAAATTAGTACACATAGGTAATAAAATGAAATTTTAATATTAAAAAATAAAGATTATAATAGAAAAATCTTGTTGAAGATCTAGACAAACATAAATAAAAATTAAATTTAAAAAGTTGACATGTAGTACAGGATAACTCTCCTACAACCAAGAGACCAAAAGGAACAGGAACATTGACTTTGTTACCTGTTAGTGGGACACTTTGTCCTAATGGAGTTATCATGTAGGCCCCCCGTGGAAGAGGAAGCTCTTAGTCACCATATGACTGTTGAACTGAAGGGGGCTGATATGTGGGGGCATCCCACACTGGAGGAGTAGGATAGGTGGAAGGGGGTGAGAAGGTTGGAGAGTGGTACCAGAAGGGGTGGAGAGAGGGGTCTGTGATGGAAATGTAACTTGAAGTAACAAATAAACATTTACAAAAAGTTTTATTTCTGTGCACAGGATGTTAACCATAAAATCTCTCAAAGTCCTCAAAACATTGTCAGATATGCCAATACATTGAGCAAACCTCACGAATTTGTGACAGAAACACACTAACCGAAAGATTAATTGCATTTGTAATAACATCTAGAAGAGTAAAACAACCAGAGATACATTTAATCCAGTATTTAGAGCAGAATTGCTGAAAATGTATACATTTATATATATAAATGAAATTAGAGAGCTAAACTCATGGAAGGACATAACATGGTTAAAGAGGACATGATGTTAAAAGGACAATACTATGAAAGGGACCTATAGGTCCACCACAATCCCTGTCAAAATTCAAACAATTTTATGTAGATTCTAAATTGTTGGTACCCAAGTTCTTATGAAATTACAAAGGACAGAAAATCCAAATGAACCTTGGAAAGGAACAAGAAGCACAACTGGCTTCCTGATCCAACTGTTTGACAGAGCCCCAGCTTGGAGTGAGGCGCTGGCAGAATGACACAGAGAGAAAACATCTTTGGGCAGTTTATTTTTGATGAGAAATTCAGAGACCAATCAATGTAAGAAACAGATCATTTAATAAATTATGTTGGAACAATTGGCTATCTATATATAAAAAATAAAAAGCAAACAGCTACTTTACACTATAAAGTGACTATATATATAAAACATACAGTTGAATTAAGTGTTACACATTAAAAGAACTATGAGTAAAGAGTGTTAGAGTAAATCACAAGGTTAGTTTTTATTGGTTTGCTTTGTTGTTGAATTCTTATATAACACAAAACGTATGAGCTAATATAACAAATAAAAGATTAGCTGGACCTCACCAGAGTTAAAGTTAGAGTCTTTAACTAACTGGGTAAATAAAATGACCTTTCCAAGAAAAAAAAGGACCGAATATATAGAAAAACTAAACATACAGAAATTTACAAACAAATTATATAATTTCTAGTATACACAATATATAAAAGATATTATAATTCAACAAACTCACAAGTACCCAATTTAACAATGGGAAACTTATTCTGATAACATTTTCTCCAAGTAGATTTGCAATGACCAAAAAGTATGTACAAACATTGGCAGCATCATTAATTATTAAAAGAATGAAAGTCAAATTATAATTTGGTATCATGTCATGTATGCTATAGTGGCTATATAGTAAAAGAGAACTAACTATGTTAGTGAGCAAGTGAATGAACTAGAGTCGCTTGAACATTGCTGGTAGTAATAAGAAATGGGCCACATGGCATGGAATATAAGCTGATGATACTCAAAATAAAGTTAAATAGTATCATGTTTTGACACAACAATTATTCACCTAAGTATGCACCTCAACTAGTTGGAAATGGGCACTTAAACAAATGCAATCATGTGTCTGTCTATAGCAATATTATTCACCACAACTCAAACACAGAAACTATTCAAGTGGCTAGCACTGAATAACTGATGAACAAATGCTGTGTACATACAGATCAGATTACTATTCAACTATGTAAAAAAATAAATGCAATAATGACACATCATACAAAATAGATGAGCTAGACAGCATTGTGTAAAGTGAAAGATGCCAGATATAAAAGTTCACACACTGTACTAGTTCACGTATATTAAAGACCTGGAATAGATTACTATGGTGTTTTTCCAGGGCCAGTTGGAAAGAAGAATTGGAAGCAATTTTCAATAGATAAAATGTTTTGTAGTTAGTAAGAGGTGATGTTTGGACTGTAATTTTGTATGAATGAAATGCTGTCAAATCAGTCACTTTAACTTGCTTATTTTATGTTGTGACCATTATCACTGTTAAAACAGCAGAAATAAAATTGCATGAGACTAGGAGAGAGCAAGAAATGTGCTAGACAGTTCTCTTTGGTAGAAATGAGAAACCAGAAAAAACAATATGTGGCTTTATAACATGGCCATGTTAGAACACTCAAGCTAATGAAAGCTTAGAGACCTAATGGACATTTGACCCTTGGTGAAATTATGCTGTGGACTCATAATAGATTAGATGTTAGACAATATGATGCTTAGTTCAAGACTTAAAATAATTTTACTACAAGAAACTCATGGAATGAATGTCATAGCTTTATATTCTGTAATGATAACTGTAATACACTTAGTAATTATAACTGTACGTCATTTATGACAGATGTCAACCAAAGAATGGATTAAAAATTAAATGAATAAGAAAATAGATACATAAATATATGGAGAGATAATATTGTTTTCAGATTCAAAGCTTGTCTATGGCATTTAATCTAAGATTATGACAGACACTGTTATTGGATTGGACACAATTAAGCAGCATATGCTGAAGGTGTGTAGCTAAAGGGGATTATTGTGGAGTTTTGTTTGAGAACACACAACAATTGGTAAGTTGAGAAAAGAGTTTGAAGCTACAACAACCACATAAAAGTCTGGCACAACACTGTGTATCTTCGTTTCCAGTGCTGGAAGACAGGGATAAAAGAGTCCTTATGCTTGCTGGCTAGGCAGTAACCTGACTTGACAAGCACCAGCTCCAGGAATAGACTGTCTCACAAGGTGAGGTGGGAATTTACTTAGTAAGATAACAGAGATTTATTTCTGGGAAGCATACACCCATGGTCACACACATGTACATGAATCCATGCACACACATTAAAAAAAAAACATGGAAACACAAATATTCATAAGCACAAAAAAGACAGTTGCCCACATTTGGTGTGTATAATTTTATAATCAAGCTATGTGATTTAAACTCAATATTTAAATATACACCTAATCTTAGAACAATTTTATGCAAAATAGTGGGGTGATTAGGTTTATTATCTTAACAAAATTATGTTGAGCAGGATAAAAAAAACTATAAAGATGACTGGAATAAAAGAAACTTAGGTGAATGGAGAAACATTGGGAGGCTGATGCACATAAGAAAAACAGACACATGTACCCTGGCAATAAAAGCAAAGAAAACAGATAACAATAACTTCAAAAGATCTTAGATCTTGGAAAAACAAATGCCAAAGCAATAATGGAAAGTATAAATCCCCAAATTACTTTTGAGGCTGTTTGTAGAATGCTAGCATATTTACACTAGGCCCTTAGCTCTGCTGAATTGAATTACATCTCTATATAACCCCTTGTATCCACCTATAACTGAACACATATATCCAGAATCAAATTTGAGATTAGCTCAATATTATGCTTGGTGTAAATGCATCTCAACAGAGACTATTACAAAGGAGTGACGGTAAACATTGTTTGCCACTGGTAGCTGGATATGTAGGTTTCCAAAAATTTGTAGCCTCCAAATTGACTGATCAAGCTGCTGATAAAAGGAATTTCAGAATACCGGGTTACTGGTGGTAGCTTTGGTTCTTTCAGGTTGTTTTGTTTTTACTTTAATATGGATTAACTATGCCTCTTTTATGGTTCTTTACTAGGTTTTCATTACTTTACTTGAAATCTTTTGTTTATAGTATTATTGCACTTGTAATTTTAGATAAACTGTAACTATTTTAGCATAATGCTTTAACGAGTCCTGAGAAGGAACACACTGTGCTGAATGTCTTCTCACACACTGAGTGGGTAAGAAAATGCAGGTCGAAATCACAATGCCCTGCTTCCTTGGCAAGCCCAAACAGTCTGCTCCTTTGAGAGCATTACCTTTCCCAACACAGGGCATTGCTCACTGAAGAAGGATGCCTGAGGTAAGGGAATGGGAGTTTAGACAAACTAGTGAATCCATCCATCTGTAATTCTGTTAGTCTTAGTAGGAGTACAAAGGATACACAATCTTCTGGAAGCAAAGTGAAATATGACATGGGCAGGAAAAAGTCTCTTATGGGTTCTTCCCATCTGTGCAGTTAGGTGTTTGCTGTGCTTGTGTGTGTGTGTGTGTGTGTGTGTGTGTGTGTGTATACATATATATATGTATATAGATGTGTATATATGTATATATATGTATATATATGCACATGTGTGTGTTCCTAAATACATATGTATTGTTCCATATATACTTCACCACCAAAAAGGGTCCACAAATTTGAAAGAGGGAGGGAGAGGTAAATGGGAGGGTTAGGAGTGAATAAAGGGAATGTGGAAATGATGTAATTATGTTATAAATTCAAAATGTAAAAAATAAATTGTTGAATCCTTAAAGAAGATATTTATACTAAGTTTCTGTGTTAAGTAACTCATGCCTGAATCACCCTGTATGAAGCTGTTTGGAAAGAAGGTAACTGAAGAAACCACAACCCTCAGAATACTGAGCCATGAGCCATTAGACTATCCACACTGGAACGCCTGGGAGCTGCCTACTACTAAATTGCCAGGCAAATATAGCACCTCCTTTTAGCTTCCCCTGCTTAAAGTGTATCTACAGCAGCTCCCAGACTCATTTGACATTTATGCCTCAATACTCTATGCTTTCTAGGAGTTACATGAAATAAGCATGTCTTCATTGTCCTAGCATTTTTCAGGACAATTCTTCCCTCATGAAGCAATTGTCTTGATGCCTTTCCCTCAGTGAGTGTATGGATTACATCAGTCAAAGAAAATGACAACACAGCAAAAATTCACTAATCTAAGGGTTGAGTGGATAAATAAATGGCAAGTTTAATAAAAAAAAAGCTGTTTTATACTTTGGAAGAAAATACATACATATGGAAATATAAGAGAATTATAAAACATTTATCAAACCCCTCCAAAATCCAGAAGTAATATTAATTAAAAATATGCATTTGTTATTTATATTTTGTCTGACAGATATTCAAAATTTTGGTTTCTCATGAACACAGGCCCATTATCATTCTATTGCATTTATTCTTACTGGTATGGACCAGTGGCCCTACTTCATAGAAGCCATGAAATCTACATCTGAAATATTTATCATCAAAATGTTAAATTTAGAAAATGTAAAAATTTTCTATTTAAAAAGCATGATATCCTTACTCTGGTTACACTATTACTGATTTAATTTGTAAATTTTGAATACCATATTGAAAACTGAATATTAAGTATGATATGAATTTCTACTATTGATAAATTGTATACATTGCTCAGAACAGTTTGCATATACATTTTTATAAAGAGAAGAGACCATATATGTAAACTACAATTTTACTTTAAGATTGCATCCACTGATGCTACAAACTACTCTGTGTAAAGTTGCTATGTAAACCAAATTGAAAAGCAGAAGGTTTAATTTGTGCCAACTAAATGCTCATTTTTGAAAATTTCAGCACAATTTAGATTTCTCTCAATTATTTCTAAAAGTTACCACAAAATTTACATGATTATTCTATGAATAAAATTTTCAAAAATAAAAATTAATTTCTAACTTAATAGACTGTATACAAAATATTTTTAAATCTGCATTTTCTCAACTTTTGGGACTCCTCAAGAAACTGGAAACAACACAGGATGTCCTTCAACCAAAGAATAGATTAAAAAAAAAAAGAAAAGAAACTGTGGTATTTTACACAACAGAATACTACTCAGCTACCAGAAACAAGGAAATCATGCAATTTGGAACCAAATGGATGGAGCTAGAAAAGTTCATCCTGAATTAGCTAACTCAGACTCAGAAAAATACACACGATATTTATACACTTATAACTGGATTTTAGCCATAAAGTACAGAATAACTATCCTACAATCAACATACCCAAAGGAACAGGAACATGGGCTTGGTTACCTGTTAGTGGGACATTCCACCCAAAACTGCCATGTATGCCTCCTATGCAAGAGTAAGCTCTTAGACCTCATGTGACAAACGAACTGAGGTGGAGGGGGGGCTGATACATGGAGGCATCCCACACTGAAGGGATGGGAAGTGTGAGAGAGGAGGTAGAGGGTGGGAGGGTTGGATCTGAAGGGTGTGGAGGGAAGGGGTGGTAAAGGAGATGTAACTTGAAGTAATAAATAAAAGCTAAAAAAAGTGATTATGAAAATAGATTAACTTTTAATTCAGCTATATTTGTCACTGACCAGAAATTATAATTTAAACTTGCATCAACATTAATGCTATAAATCAGGATTATAATAGAAATTCTACACTTTTCACCATAGTTGATAAAATAATCTTGAAAGATTCCTTTCTTGTAAGTTTCAGACATCTGCTTCCAGCAGCAGAGCCATCAAGGGTAGCCTCTCCGGGTTTGAGAATATCTAACTGCAGTACTTACAGTCATTATAAAGGATGAGGTTTGAATATTAAGTGGTATATCAATGCAAGCACATGCTAAAGAGAATTTTGAAGATGGATAATTGGTCCTAGAGGTGCAAATCCTTCCAGTTGTCTAAGGCTTTAAGATTCAACTGTAAATTTAAGGAATTAAAAAAATGTATATTTTAACCTTAAAACTTAGACAACTGAAAAGAACAGATTCTTCTTGGTGTTTTAGAATAACAGTGTTTACAACCCTACTGTCAATCTTTAGTACTGGTTATGAGCCCCAAATTGTATTATAATAAGAAAGTAAATAGCCATCAATACAAAATGTAAATTCTACAGTCAGTAAATACGATGTGCCAATGTGCCTAGGGATAAGATTTAAAAGCTCTTACTTAAATAAGTACTCATAAAATTTTCTGGGGCTCCTGAGGTCACCAAAAGAAAGTCCTCAATTTTCTATAGGTTGGTGAAGTACATTGTATCTGCAGAGGAAGTCCACTGAGACGAATCACAAAATAGAGTCGACAGTTAGTTTTGGAAAATATCATTATGGTGAAAATACAAAACTCTAATATTCTAAAAACAACCCCAAGAGAATTGAAACAGAAGTAAGAGATACTGCTCTTGCTAAGGAAAATATTTCAGAAGATTGCTTCAAAACGGAACCAGAGTGGTACCACTTACATACTTTGTGCCTAGTATTGCATCATGTATGAATTGAAGACAATTTCAGGTGAGTCCCATGGCATGAGGGGAAGAATTGTTTTAAAGTCTGAAAAGGTTAAGGTGTTTCATCATATGATTAAATTTCTAGAGTCATAAGCAAACTTTTTAACTGTATGTCCTTATATTCCAAGATTTATGTCATAAATTCAAGGGAAGCTGATATGAAAACATATTAAAGAATCACCACAAAAAAATTAGGATCACTTTAGGAAAACCAAGTCCTGGGTTAACCAACCCAGAGAGTGTCTTGGAGACTCAAGAGATTTGGAGAGATTTGAGAACTGATTTTCATGCTTGGTCTTGATTGAGTCTTCCAGCCTTTTGCAGAAGGATTTGTCATCCATGTAATTCGTATTTCCAAATTAAATTTAATACAAAAAAGAACAAATAGCATGACTTTTCCTCAGTTTTTAATTTTATTCTACATTGGGTTTGTCAAATGATGAAGTAGACAATGTTGAAGTAACTCTAGTAAGTTATAAATTTTGTGGCTACAGATAACCCAGTGACCAAACATTTTATAATACAAATATGGTATTCCTTCATTACAGGACTAACGATTTGTTATTCTCTGATGTTTAGCTTTTATTTGAGAATAACATTTGTGGTCACCCATAGATTGTATTTGATTTTTCACACACATTTTAGCTGTTATATGATAAATATTAGATGGCAAAAAACAAGGTACAAAATACTTATACTAAACATATATGCACAGAAACATTATGGGATAATGTGGTGGTGTAACATTTTCCTCTGGGCATGATGACATAAGAGTTGCATTATGCAATTTGCAGCCAAATGGATGGAACTAGAAAAGCTCATCCTGAGTGAACTAACCCAGACTCATAAGGACACATATGGCATCTATTCACTTATAGTAGGATTTTAGCTATGTAGTAGAAGGTATCGATACTACAACTAACACACCAAAGGGAACTTGGACATAGACTTCTTATTTTTAATTTTTATTCTTTATTTATTTTTTATATATTAGTTATATTTTTTTCTATTTTTTAGTCTTTTTTATCTATTGTATGCTTATTGGTTTGTTTGTTTAGTAGTTCTCTCTCCCGGGCAACGAGACACTTTTCACTGATGGTACTGCTTCGTAGATCCCCAATGAATGAAGAGGCTCTTGGCCCTCATACGACCTCTCAACTGAGATGAGGGACTGTTATATAAGGACACCCCACCCCAGAGAAATGGGATGGAAGGGTTAGGAGGTAAAGAAAAAAAATGAAATGTGATGTTTCAGCCTTTTACTACTAATTGTCATAAACTAGTTGGATAGGGCATCTTCAAAAACCCCAAGAGATCTGCAGAATATGGCATTCAAAGATGTTATCTTAAATCAAGATTTTCTTTTTTTTTGATATCGAGACATATCAGTGCCTGACAGTACCCCCTATTCTACTCCAAGTAGAAGATAAGCATCGAAGAACCTCCACTGTAAGATGGTTGAATTAGTGGCAAGCCTATCTCTTGGCATGAAAAAACCCCTTGCACCAACTGCAGACAGACCGCTGTCCAAAAAGGACAAAACTTGGTAGCAGGGAAGTCGACAGCCTAACTCTGCCAAGACAGGGTAGGTAAGTCCTTCATAATCCCTGCTCTACAACAAATGTCTGTCAGAGAAACAGGACCCAAAGGCTGAAGACTGATGCAGAAATGTATGGAGAGAAAATGGGAACAGTCCAGGCAGTCATTGGTATGTCCTTTCTTAGTTTTGGAAGATGCAGGCCCTGAACTTCCTATATAAGCAAATATATTTATCCCTCTCAGGTCTCTGAGGTGGTTGAAGAATAGACAGCTAGAGTCTCATAGCTAAATTTTGAGTTGTTTAGGAATCAAGAGGGTGTTATAGATCTAAGAAGATACTCTTAAAAGTGTGTTGCAAGTTAGTATGAATGTTGAGTCAGATATAGACCTTTAAACACATGGAGATGGTTAGATAGTAGAATCTTAAAGTCAGGGGCCAAATATGTATAAACTGGACATTGGGAAGGTATACTGGGCCATTTAACTCTCATAAATGTGGCATATTTATATCTGTTGTTTTGTATAATACTTACTGTTATAAGAGAAAGAACCATCTGTTGGACTGAAAGGGGAAACTTCTGGGGGGAAGAGGGTGGAAGGGCGGGATAGGAAGAGGGAATAGGGAGGGGTTTGTGACTGAGATGTAACTTGAAGAAAAAAAAATAAAGTATTTACAAAAAAAAAAAAGAAATGCAAACTAATGGTTATGCAAGCCGGTCATTCAGTTAAGGTACTATAGTTACTTTCTAAGCTAATCAGAAATAAACCTGCAAGAGACAAGCAACATCTGCTTACCCTAATATAAGAGATAGATAGGGCCTCTTCAAAAATCTCAAGAGATCTGCAGAATATGGCATTCAAAGATGTTTTCATAACTTTAAATTTTTTTTTATATCAAGACATATCAACTCCTGACAGCACCCCCTATTCTCCTCCAAGTAGAAGATGAGCATCGAAGAATCTCCAGAGGGAGATGATTGAATTAGTCGCAAGCCTATCTCTTGGTAGGAAAAGCCCCTTGCCCCAACTGTAGACAGAATGCTGTCCAAAAAGGACAAAACCTGGAAGCAGGTAAGTCGACAGCCTAGCTCTGCCAAGACAGGGTAGGTAAGTCCTTCATAACCCCCGCTCTACAATCAATGTCTGTCAGAGAAATGGGGCCAAATGACTGAAGATCGATGCTGTAATGTATGGAGAGAAAATGGGAACTGTCCAGGCAGCCACAGGTATGTTATTTCTTAGTATGGGAAGCTGCAGGCCCTGTACTTCCTATAAAATCAGATATATTTATCCCTCTCAGGTCTCTGAGGTGGTTGAAGAACAGATAGCTAGAGTCTCATAATTAAATTTTGAGTTGTTTAGGAGTCAAGAGAGTGTTATAGATCTAAGAAGATACTTTTAAAATTGTGTTGCAAGTTAGCATGAATGTTGAGTCAGATATAGACCTTTAAACTCATGGAGATGTTTAGATAGTAGAATGTTAAAGTCAGGTACCAAATACATATGGACTGGTCACTGGGAATGTACGTTAAGCCATATAACCCTCATAACTGTGGCCTAATTACCTCTGTTGTACTGTATTGTATTTGTTATTATAAGAGATAGAGCCATTTGTTGGACTGAAAGGGGAAACTGTAGGGGGAAATAAGATATACCTTAAACTTAATAGAAAAAAAAAAAAGGGAAGAGGGTGGGAGGTTGAGGGTGGGAGGGTGGGACTGGAGGGGGAATAGAGAGGGGACTGCGATTGAGGTGTAACTTGAAGAAATAAAAAATATAGGAAAAAAAAACAAAGAGTTGCCTTGGCCTGGTAGCCACTACTATAAGAATACCTCAACATTGCTGTGTAGGAAAGGTAAAAAAATAAGTCAAAGGTTCACTGGCACAATTAATTTAAATGTCAATTTGCCATATCCTAGAATCACCTGAGAAGACAACCTTAATTGAGAGATTGTCTATATCAGGTTAGTGTGTGGGAGATTATCTTCATTGTTCACTGAAGTAGAAAACCTAGCCTACAGTGGGTGGCACCATTCACTAGGCAGGGGATCCTAGATTATTTGAGACAAGAGAAAGCTAGCCAGCAATATTTGTTTGGTGTACGTCTTCTTTCCTTACACTGAAATTGAATAACAGAAGTTTATCAATAAATAGACATTAAATACATGGAAAATGAAATTGTAAAGTCAGAAGAAATTGAAGGATGGATCAGTGAATGAAAAGCTTAGTTGAAGACAATGTCTTCTAAGAATAAAGAGAGGTGAAGGAAATTGGATATTTATAGAGCCTAAATTTTTAAATGTTTTAATGTCAATTATAACATTGTCTTGTATTTTCAGGAACAGACTTATAACAATGCTCCCCATAATTAAATACAAAACAAAAAATATTTAAATTTTGTCAAAACGTAGTTAAATCACTAATTTGATCCTCTTCTGGAAATGTATGCAAGCAGATGAGTATTCCAGAACTACTTAAATTAACGCTGGACAAAGCACTAAAGATGTTCTCTGCTTTAATTATCACCTCAATTCTGTGGATAAGGTATTATTATTGTCCTTATTTTAAAGGTAAATATTAGAAATTTAGATTTTTAAAGATATTAGATATTTAAAGATAAATATTAGATGACTAGATATTGACTCAGATAGAAGGATGGCTAATATGTGGTCTTTCTGGTTACAGAAACCACAGTATTCTGGTGACTGCAGATAGATTACACACCAAGATTCAGTACTGCTTCTCATTTGTAGTAATAATACATCAGCAGAAAGCTATGACTTATGAATCATCCTCTATGTGTATGAGACTACTAGGCATTTTGCCTGCATTATTTTTTTAGGTCATCACATCAATCTTGCTGTTTAAATATTATTTCTACAAATTACAGTCAAAGAAAGAAAGGTTAAGTTAGAAGGTGTAGCTTGCATTAAAGTTCCAAATGAGTTAATGACAGAAATGAGAGGGTTTTTTTTATCTGAATATATCATGCATTTAGACTGCTGAGCTGCGCAAGAAACAAAAGTGGTGCCTGTTAAAATTATGAAGAGTTCATAATTATTAACTTTCTAATGAGAAGATTCACTTGTCCTAAATACACACAATATCAAAGCCAGATATTAGCTCTATTTCTTCATTGGAGAAAAGTAGGTGCATGTAACCAGGTATTAGTTTCTTTTACATTGTAATAAATTTCTCAAAATTACCTGTTTTGTTTTCTCTTTTAGAAATCACTACCATTTTGTCTCAATATAAATCTTGCATATGTATAGAATTAGGCAAAAATATGTGGAATGCTTAATGGGATTCACACTTTGTAGTTGTATATGCAAGACTCCCATTAGCTCAATGATATAAAGGTGAGTTCCACAGCCTGCCATATAGACTTCTCAGCCTGCAATCCCCTTCTGATTAGTGGAACACAATTGAATGCTTTGTTTCATTTCCAATACACCTCTTGCAGCTTTGTAACTTTTCCTATCCAGTTTCGGTTTAAAGTATTTACTTGAATCATGTTTTTGGAAAATAGTAATTAATTAAAAATTAACAATATTTTGGACAATCTTACAATTTATCTCGCAAGGCCATAAAACATAAAAACTTTATCATTACCTAGCATGAATGAGGCTGAAGGTTTCACCCCCAGAACTGAAAAAAATAATAACAGAATATCCTCTTACTAACATGAAGTGGCTGGTGTATAATTACTCTTTTAATTTTCTACTAAGGACTTTTAAAAACCCTTTGAGAATAATTTCAACTACCTGCTTAGGGTTGTAATATGAATCTCTATTAAATCAAAGGACAATCATTACACAAATGATGTCCATTAATATAAATTTTGGAACATGGTTATGGACTAAAGAAACCCTCTAAGTAAAGTGTTGGGATAGATCCGGAATACTGCTCTTTAAAATACATCATTAACTACTTTGCTTTACTGAGTTTGTCAGAATACTGACAACATTCCATCTATCCATCATGAGACAGGATGATCTCTTGGAAGTCTGTGCTGAGCAGATGGTCGGAGTCTGCAATCAGCCTGCCTGCCAGTGTTCCATTGTGCTGGCTCTTCTCTAGACTGCAGCAGCTCACACGCCACAGCTCAAAGTTGGGCACCATTATCACATTGTCACCATTGTTTTCTTTCATTTTCTGACAAGAAAGACAACCACAGTTTCTGATATATGCACTGTTCAGTTAGGAACCAACTTGGCAACAGCATTGACATTAGATACATGTGCTGAAAGTCATGATGAATTTCTTTGAAACATTTTTATATGCTTGGAGAAAAACATACTTGGTACTAGCATATGTTACCAGGATTGGAGATGGATCATTTAAAAGTCTCCTCTGCATTTGTGAAAGATATGACATGTGTATTTTTCCCAACTGTGCAGTCCCTAATATCCTAAGAACTGTCAAATAATATTCAATAATTATCACATATTTAATGACTCATTCAAAACTTGAAACCTGTAAACTATATTACTATGTATACATTATAGCACAATGTCTCTCACATACAGATTTTCATGCATTCCTCACTAGTCTTGCTCTCTGAGAAGCCATAGAAAAGAGCCTACTGTCTTATCTGTAATGAGTGATAAGAACCTAAAGTACTTATATTTAAGATCAAATCAGAAGGCTTGAAATTTTTTCTAGCTTTAAATTAAATGTTCTTTTGTATATTTGAGGATATACAGTGTTTTTTTTCCTTCTTTATTTGGTTTTATATACTACAGTTAAAAGGCTGGTCTAAGTTTTTATTGATATTATTATGGATCATTATATGTATGTAAGGATAGTAGAATCAAATTGATACTTTAAAAAATGTTAACTTCAAAATGTATATAGGATATGCTGGGTCCTATACTGTTGGAGTGGAAAAGAATTAAATACAACATACTGGAGGACTAGCCAATCAATAACTATTTGTTTTCAAGTCTTTTGAATAAAACTTTAATGAATTATTTCTAATAAATAATTGAGATTATAACATCAGGGCAACACTCTAAAAATGGGTCTGGGTTAGCTCACTCAAGATGAGCTTCTCTAGTTCCAACCATTTGGCTGCAAATTGCATGATTTCATTGTTTCTGATAGCTGAGTAGTATTCCATTGTGTAGATGTACCACAGTTTTTCAATCCATTCTTCGGTTGAGGGACATCTGGGTTGTTTCCAGTTTCTAGCTATTACAAATAAGGCTGCTATGAACATAGAAGAAAAAACTTCCTTGTGATTTGGTGAGGAGTCATTTGGATGTATACCCGAGGCAGAGCTATTCCAAGTTTTCTAAGATATCGACAGACTGACCCCCATAGTGGTTGCAGAAGCCTGCACTCCCACCAGCAATGGAGGAGGGTTCCTGTTTCTCCACACCCTTGCCAGCAAATAATGTTTTTTATAAATAAATAAAGTTTGAGATTTTAGCACAGACTTTAAACAATTAACTGTGTACAAAGCACTAGAACTAACTAACATTTGCTTCAATGTATAACATTTGTTGACATTAAAATGGTTACAACTCTAGCCTAATTGCTTTAAAATCCTAATTTATTATTTACCATAAATATTATTTTAATTTTGAGTGCTGATAGAAAGACTGTAAGGAAGTTGATTTGGGGTTTTTGGAGGTCATCTTTGGGTGTGCTTGTTATAATGCCTCATTTCTTTTGTTATATATAGACATTGAGAACCTCTGTCAGTCAATTTGTGTAGCAGTTACATTTACTCTGCCTGACTTCTAACTCCATCTCTTTGTCACTCTCCCATCTAGGAATATGGCTATGCTTATAATCTTTCTAGAGACCAAATTTCATCCTTGCTATTTTACAAGCATCTATTTAAATTACCAGATCTTGCAGATTATTTCCATAGAGTAAGCGAGTGCAGCTGACAAAACAAAGTAAACAACCCAGAAAACATCAAGATGCTTCTAAATCATGAAGTGGCCACCTGCTATAGCCAGGTAGGACTACCAGTAGAGGGAGGGGACAACAACCCACCCACAAAACCTTAGGACAAAATTTTACCTCACCTAAAAGATTTGCAGAGACAAAAATGGAGGAGAGATTGAGGAAATGGCCAATGACTAGCCCAACTTGAGACTTACCCCAAGGGAGAGAATGGACCTTTGATACTATTAATGATATTCTTCTATGCTTCCAAACAGGAACCTAGCATAATTGGCTTCTAAGAGGCTTCACCCACCAGACAGATCAAAACAGATGCTTAAACTCACAGGCAAACATTAGGCAGAGCTCAGGGAGTCTTGTGGAAGAATTTGGGGAAGGACAGAGGGAACTCCACAAGAAGACCAACAGAGTCAACTAACCTAAGCCCATGGGGGATCACAAAGACTAAACTACCAACCAAAGTGTATGAATTAACTGGACCTAGGCCCTCTACAGATAATGTAGCTGACCGGCATCTTGGCCTTCATGTGGGTTCTTGGAGCAGGGACTGTCTGTGACACAGACTCTGTTGCTTACTTTGGATCACTTTCCCCTAGCTAGACTGCCTTTTCTGGCAGTGGAAGAGAATGCCTTTGGTACTGATGTCCTGGTGTGGGTTGGTAGGGGGGCACTCCCATTTTCTGAAAAGAAGAGTAGAGGAAGGAAATGGGGAAGACACTTAGAGGGTAGAACCAGTAGAGGAGGGTGGGGGCTACTATCAGGATGCAAAGTGAATAAATGAATAAATAATGAGAAAGAAAATAATGTGTGATAAAACACTATAAATTGACTGGGTACATAGCTCAGTGGTAAAGTTGAAGTCTACTTTGCATAAGGCCATAGCTTCCACCCCCTAGAGCACAAAATAAAACAAACAAACAAAAAACAAAACAAAATAAAATACACACACACAAAAGAAAAAAAAACAGTAAATTACTTGTCAATACAATTACCCAACTGTAATTCATTTTAATGTAGAGGTGATTAAATATTCAAAGCACCATCAACAGCATATAATTCATAGGCTTGAGGCTAGATTTCAAAATAAAGCACATAATTAGAAATTTCAATAATCATTTTAATTTGCTTTGATGCAGTGAGCATGGTAGGAGTTAATATACATATAATCAATTTTCTTTTCCTTGCTTTTCAAATACTATGTGTGTTTCATGGAATCTTACAGAAGTTAGTTGAGGTTTAGAATAACAGTCCTAAAAATAAAGTTTCCAGGAAAGAAGGTAAATAAAAGTATGTAATATGACCAATAAATTCTAAGAAGACTCTACTATATGCATTTGTTATGCATGTTGCTTTTCCATTTTGCTTCTATTATAGCTGCAGTATTTCTTTTTCTTGAAATATAGGTCAAAGTCAAAGATGTAGCCAGAAGTCAGAAAATTGATAGGAAGTTATATAGATTTAGGATTATCATGGAACTGAAATATATAGTAATAGAATGCAATTACAAGGAGACTTGTTTGAATCTTCATTACTTTCAGTACTATTTATTCATTTATTTATGTAATGTTTTGCTGGTTTGGGGGATGGAGTTTCCTTATGATGGTTTTGAGCCCATCACCCTGTTGCCTCAGTCTTCCCAGTAGCTGGGACTGCAAGTTGGTCTGTACTAAATCTGCATAAGGTCAGTACAGTTGAATGCTCCTAAGAGTAAATGGATAAGTGGGTTGATGTACTACCTATGAGAAATGGAAGCCAGTATTTATCATCTCAGTTTGGGAGGCAGCCTTGATGAATTAGAGAATTATTTACTATGATTATTTCTTTGACCATTAAGACCATGGAGAAACAAATATTATTTTCATTTTTTAAAATAAATTTATTTATTTCTTGCTTCAGGTTACATCTCCTATTTTCATTTTTCAAAAAGAAAATTTCAGTAAATTTATAAAACAGGGTTTTCTTCTGTGACCTACCAAGTAGAAGAGTTTCAGCAGTTTGGAAGTCATGCCTTTAAAGCATATCACACATGCCATGAAAAATATGGGCCAAACAATACAGAGTATGTGCAACGATTACCTCAAACTGAACTAAATTTATTTTATACCCAAATACTTAACTCTCTCCTCTCTCTCTCTCTCTCTCTCTCTCTCTCTCTCTCTCTCTCTCTCTCTGTCTCTCCCTCTCTGGGTGTGTGTGTGTGTGTGTGTGTGTGTGTGTGTGTGTGTGTGTGTGTG
>CAJQZJ010033271.1:2836441-2895485 GCA_907164525.1 Lophiomys imhausi
GCTAGGTAGGTAGTTAGGTAGGTAGATAGATAGATAGATAGATAGATGATAGATAGATAGTAGAGATAGATAGATCACAGTTAGAAAATAGATAGACAGAAAGAGAGATAGATAGATGGATAGATAGACAAATTTTTTTTTTTTGATTAGGGGTAAGGTTTGTTTCATCTTTTTTTTTCTTTTTCCTGCTTTTATTTTTAGTATTAATATTCTCACACAAAAATCACCAAAAATAGGGTAAGGTTGGGAAGACCCCTCTGCCCCTGGGGCAGGGAGACAGTGCAGTGCGAGGGGGCGGGACTGTAACCCCCCACCCCTCCGCAGCCCCAGCGGGAGAAAACGAACTAAGAAAATGAAAATAAAGCCCTACAGAAACCCCAGGGTGGCCCTGCCCCAGTGAGGCCCTGCCCAGGGCTATTTCACGCCTTTAAAAAGGGGGTGGGGTGGGGTGGAGGTGTCCAATGTTTGTTAAATTGGCCGAGGCTGGGGAGGACAGGGTTTCTTTTCCTCATAATTCTTTCTTTAAAACTTTTAATTTTTTTATTTTATTTATTTTTTACAAAATACCATTTCAGTTCCCACTTCTTCCCTACAGTACAGGAGTCGCTCACCCTCAGGTGGGGTTGGGGTCGGGTCGGGAGTCAGGGTACTGGTCCAAGAAAGTGCAGGACGTAGGGGAGGGGAGCGGGTTTGAGCACCATGAGAGCCCAGCTGGAGCCGCAGGCGGGCTGAGACGGACGGGCCTAGCCCGGACACACACTGGGGTCCAGGGAGAGCCCAGGAGCGGGCCTCCCAAAGAGGCAGGAGGGATGGCTTGGGGGTACAGGAGGTCGGGTTTTCCCAAAAACAAAACAAAAACAACAAAAAAAAGAATAAAGAGAGGTGACCAGTGGGACTGTTATAAATTAAAAAACAAAACCAAAAAAGAACAAAAATATAAATCATAACCAAGTGAATAAACAGAGACATATACAGGGATCACAGCTAGCATTGGAAGTAAAAAAAAAAAAAAGGAGGCCCTGGGGCGGGGGTAAAGCCCATAGAATCTCATTAAAAACCTTGGCGGCCTGACGTCTATGTACAACGAGCCGCGGGCAGGTGTGAGGGAACCCGTATGTGACCCCGCCGCCGCGCCAGAGCCTGGTCCTTGTGTCTGTTGCTAGAAAGGCCAAGTAGTCCCTTATTCAAGGAAATCAAGTCAGGAAGTCAAGCAGGGAAGGAGCCTGGAGGTTTGAACTGATACAGAAGTTATAGAGAAAGGCTGGATGTTTCTTTTACTAGTTCTTACTGTGTTATGAGGGTCACCTTCTTGGAGTAGGCACCACTCACAATAAGATGAGACCTCACACATCAATCACTAATTAAGAAAATAGATCACAGATTTTCACACAGGTAGGAACATTTTCTCAGTTGAGGTTTCTTCTTCCCATTGTTTCTAGCTTGTGTCAAGTTGACACAAAACTAGCAAGTACAGTTGACTCCATGTCACCTGAACATAGGAACTCATCACTCTCAAACCATAACCTTCCCTTTCTTGATCTACCCCAACATCTAATGTTAATATCAATATCAGAATATAAAACATTGCAAGTCTTCAAAGTCCCACAGTCTTTAAAAGTTCAAAAACACTTTAAAGTTCACTCTTATCAAACATCCAAAGCCTTCTTCAAAATTGAAGCCTCTCTAAAATAGTCAAGTCTCTAAAATATCCAAAGCCTTTAAAAATATCCAAGGCCTCTTATCTGTGGGCTCCTGTAAAAATTAATGTTACACACACACACATACACACACACACACACACACACACACACACACACACACACACACACATTCATTCCAAGAGGAAAAAATCAGGGTACAGTCAGTTGACACTCAGTTACTCAATTGCAAGGAAATGGCACCTCAATCCTAAAGACACACACACACACACACACACACACACACACACACAAAGACTTCTTTCAACTATTTGAATGATCTTTGAAGCAGAATCTCCCTTACATATTCATAGGAATTAGTATGTCAAATTTGCCAATTTCTGTGAAAAGCCAATTGAAATTTTGATGGTAATAGTACTGGCATATGTACACTGCCAATTGACAGAATAAATGTTCCAACCCTTGAACCGGGTATTTTCTGTTTGCTTGTTCCTAATTCAATTTATTTAAACAGTGATTTGTAGTCTCAACTTTACAAATCTGTCATGATTGTCATTAGTTTATTAGATGAAGTATTTATTTTTAGTTAATCTTAAGTCAGCATAGACCACAATGGAGTTAAAAAATGTCTTATTTAATCAAAATTTCTTTTACTTTAAAATTTTCTACTTCCTTCGTTTTATTTTCCAGACTTTCCTTCCCACTATGTGGAAATGAGATTGTTTTAATATTCTGATTTGGGATCCTTTGTACACTATGAAGTTTTATACAAATTCCAAAAGGATATTTGACAGATTCTTTAGGATTTTCACGTTTAATTATAGATAAGGGATATGTTATCCTTTTCTTATGATTTAGAATTCTTTCTATTTTTATTTGTACTATGGACTTAGGCCTACACTACACTGAGGCAGAAAGAAAAAGAGCACAGCAGGGATCCTCCAATTTGTCCTGATGGGCATACTTTCTGTTTCAGGTTGACAAAGTTACATCTTCCTGCAGTTGACTGACCATGCTAAGGGAGGAAACATCTTGATTTCTGCCACACATTACTTTCTCAATCTCAGTAGAGAGATGGTCATAAGCTTTTCCATTACTTGGCAGACTTTAGCACTAATTTTCGAATAATAATCCAATATGGCTTCATATTGAAGTAGAAATTCCACTATCATTTTGAATAATTCATGTTGCCATATTTGTTTTGCTAATATTTTGTTGATTTTTTTTTGCATAAACAGCTGAAAGAGATCATCCTATCTCCACCCCTGACTACTTGGATTACAAGAATGAACAGCTATACCCCAGCTTGTAAATATTTATTTTACGGTCAAATTGTTTATGTATGTGTGTCTGAATTGGGCCATGTCCATAGAAGTGCAGGTGACCTGGGAGGCATTGTTTCCTTTAGATCCTTAAACACATTTACAATTACCTTCAAGCCTATGTTTCCAAATGTACTATCACGGTACCTTCAAAAGCACTTTTTAGAGCCTGATTCTCCCCCAAGTATTTACGTGTCATGTTTTCTTGTTTCTTGACTTATTTCATAAGTTATTCTTTTGATAAATATTATATATATGTAATATTTCAGTTATTGTTAACTCTGCCAACTACTAGTGGTGAGAGGGACCATTGTCCTTGCATTCATTTGATGGCTTGCCTGCAAGAATTCTACAAAGTTATTCACCAAAAGTGCACTAAGTAATGTTCCTAGTGTAATGTTTTACCCTGGGCTATCTTTCAGGACACTGTGAGGCACTCCTGGGTCTATTTGAGCCATGTGTTTATTGGTCAGTGATTGCATATTAGTCCTTTTTTAATGATTTAGAGTTTTACCTTTGATTTAGCTTATAGTTGATTAACTGTGTTGTCACAAAATATCAGTACAATCTTGAGCATGTCAAAGCCTTACAATGGACAAGAATCTTAGTTTTCTAGAAGGCACTCCAGCCATTGTTGTTTTCTCAGTCAGAGGTTATAACTTACTTCCTCAAGAAAGTGAAGTCTTCCATGCTGGAAGATCCATCTGTGGCTTTGAGAATGGTTTAGAATCCAGCTTTGAGAATGGTTTTGAGTCCAGCTCTTATTGCCAGGGCGTGACTGTAGTCTGCTGTATAAACATAACCGTCACATGTTGTCACTGGCTGATTTGACTTCTATCTTGGAGCTGCTGAATCCCTCTTCATCATTCTCTATCAAGATTTTTATTGTTCCTCACGAAGATCTAGGAGTGAAGATCTCTTTGGTCTGTACTTTTCTATGTAGAGTCTAGAATCTCTTCCCTGAGTAGAAAGAGCAACAGTAGTGTTTGAGTGTGTATTCACTCAACATCTACTTTTTGGGTAGGCACTTGGGATAGCTTGAGTGGCAAACTCTCAACATGTTTACCTTTTTTGCTTGCCGAAGATTGCATGCAATAAGTGAAGACCAGGTAGAGAATAGGAAAACCTGTTGTATTGACTATGTTTGTTTACAGAACATCTTGTACAATGCACTTTGAAATACTTTAAAACACTGGTAGCTTGCTTCAGGGAATGATAACACACAGAATAAAACGAGATCATAGCAACTTCTGGATTGTGTATTGGTAATATGATTTCTTTGGTATGCAGGTAAAGGGTTGGAAAGATGTTAGAAAAGAACTGAGTGTTGGAGCAAATACATTAGATTCTTAATGTTTGTTTTGTTTTTGTTTCTGATGTTTCTTTATTTTGTTTTTTCATAAATTTGTTTGATTTTTATTATTGAATTTGTCATGATTATTAAAGTGTGTTTGACAAGTAAGCATATTGAAATACATTCATATGTGCAAAGTCAGGTTTAGAATGGATCACAGTGGGAGTGACACAGCCATCACCATTTAAATGCAATTACTGTTTTTATGCCAGAAAATGATTACCATTTCTAGCATGCCAAACATGGAAAGACAGATACTATATGATATGTCATATACAAATTACAAAAGCTAGAGGTCTGAGAAACAGAAAGTTACAAAAGCAGCACCAGGGTTTGATGGGGACAGGTTGGTCTAGGACACAGCTCTCATCAGCTGCAGCTACCCTTGAATTAGCATCATTCCATTTGCCTGATACACTTAGAGCAATGTGTATAAACCCTTTACAACTGAGATGTTCTTTAATTTTTATTTTCTTCATTTGGTCCAGGCCTGGATCTCAGGAATTGTCTCCATATGTTGCAAAAAGGAATGTGTTAAGGAGGAGTGAAAGCAATACTTACCTGTGTCCATAAGAAAAAGTATTTAGAATGTGATTAGAAATTTCAGAATTGACGGTAATAGTTTTTCCTTTAGGGTCTATGGTATCACTAAACCCATGTAGTTGGTAGGATTACAATGCTAGACCATTTGCTAGCCAAACTTGATTTTTACATCTAGAGCACAATCTTTATACCTAAAATCCAGAAAACATCTTGAAAGAGAGAAACGCAAGATTGTAAGAGCCAGAGGACTACAATATCAGCTGGAAGTTGTTCTTGTGTATTTATGACAGGGAAGCTACACCCATGAGGTCTTAATATGGTCACCTAAAAAAGATCAGAAAAATGATAACACCAGTTGATATATCAATGCTTATTAGGGAAATCTTACAATGCCTAATTTCTGGATGAAGAGAAATTTATGGTTGCTGAGAGAGGGAGAACACAACTTCCCCAGAACTAAGCCTCCTGATAGGTTATCCTTGTCCCAAGAGACCAGCCTTCAATACATGCATGAATGAGGAGCACTGAATAGGCTTAACCACAATCATAGACATGATAGGCCTATATTTCGGAGACTTGGGTAGACACACAAAAACTGGGGAGACATAGGAAAGAGTTGAAATAATACAAATCCAGTATTTGTAAATGAATTTCTCAAAAAAATATTTTAAAACTTTAAAAAAATCATGAAATATGCCAACTGAAAAAAAAACTTAAAAAACAAAAACAAACTAACAAAAAAACCCTTACAAAGTAAATTAAGCACCTAAAATTTATTATTTCATCTGAATCCTAAAATTAGTTTGAAATACTAGCATTTTTGTGTCTTGTGGGTTTTGTTTGTTTGTTTGTTTTTTGAGATAGGGTTTCTCTGTGCAGCCTTGACTGTCCTGGAACTTGTTTTGTAGAGTAGGCTGTTCTTGAACTCTGCCTCTTGAGTCCTGATAACAAAGGCAATGCATCATCATTACCTGACTACTAGTAGTTATGTTTTACTGTGTTCCACAAATCTTCAATTAGACTTTTACATACAAATGCTTTAGCTTCTGCGAAAAGTTCACGTTCCCAAACAAAGTGGGGCCAATACGGTTTGTCTTTCCTCATCTTTCCTACTGAATTGTTTTCACTAGCAACTAGAGCTGTACAGGACTCTTAGCAGAACATGTACAGTGACATTTTCTCTTTGGAAAAAGATTATCACCCTCGTGGCATCATGTTATCTCATGTCAGCACATGTGAGAATCTAATGTTAGGTAGTAGTGGTTGTGTGAAGAAGTTACTCAATCACATAGTAATACACATAATAGCAGCTATGTGTAGTGGTTATTAAATCACACTAATGACATCAGTGACCTTCATTTCATTGAGTCTGAATATACTAGTATCTCTAAAGAATACCCAAACTATTTGAAACTTTCTGCTAATTTAAGCATAAGAAAAGTAAATGATGAAACAGAACAGCTCAGTGATGTGTCTGAAAATAGACACATTAATGTATAAATATCATCCAAGTATTCTACTCAGAACAGCCTATGAAGAGTATCAATTGTGAAATCCTACAATTCTGATTAGGAGAAAAAGTTGGGATGATTGGCAAAAGAAAGTACCTAAGTAGTAGAAAGGACTTTGAGAGAAGTTCCAAAGTATAGAAGCTGCTTGAATGGCAGGAAGACAGGAAAGGTGAGTTTGTGTATTTGGACCTTTTATGTTCAGCAGGGAAAGCAAGGACAAGGGTTTGCCTGCACAGTAGAACCATCCTGGGTCCTCAATTTTTCATTTATATGATCACACTCATGTTCTGACTACTTGACTAGTCTTTTGACTAGATTTCTAAATACTCTAAGACTAATTGCAAATTGTTATCAATAACATGGATATTTTTTTTCAAATTTTACTTCTTCTGAAAAGAAGAAGATGATGCCAAGAGCATCATCAAATGTTCTACATGGTATCAGTGTTAACAGTCACCAAGAGAAACCAAAGTAGCATTCTTTCCCAGGATCCTAGCTCAGAGTGTGTTCATTTGATAGTTGCAAAGTATTTCAAGCATAAGAGCAGGAAAAAAGTAATGTTCCATGCTAAGCATGTTTGAAATCCTAGACAATGCCTTAACAAACTTTTATATGCAAACTTCTAGACATAAGAGTTCCTAAAAGGATGACTACATTCAAATTTTCTATTAAGTGTTCTTAATGAGTTTACATTTCAAATGTAAGTAATTATTTGCATATTATAGAGCATTTTCTAACTTAATACATCATGCATAAAATTCTTTTCACCATGGGGATTCCGGGTGGCAGGGGTGCATTGATTGTATCCCATTTTAGAAATGAAACATCTAAATTAGACTATTTTACACAGCATGTAGAAAAGATATTTCTAAATTAACATTTAAATGTAGCTTTTCAATAATGAGCTAATTACCTTCTATTTCACCATATTATGAACACTGTGGAAGGTTTAAATAGTTCAGAGGAATGTATGTGCAAATCATCCTACAGTACTTTATCTTAAGTCATGGGAACTTTTTGGTATTTTTTTATCTAAGTTTTGTTTGATGTGTGGTATGTATATGTGAGATATATGTTGAATCATGGCAGCCATCCAGAATACATATGTGGTTTATAAAATTAGTAAATAGCTAATACATAGAGTTTCCAAGCAGGAATATATCTTATTTTTCTCAAAGACCTGAGTTAGGTAATGCATCGTTACTTATATTCAGTCAAATATCTGACATTTGTTACAAAAGAATGTCAAAATGCACATTTCTTTTGTTGTATTTGTGCAAATGGCAACTCAAGAGGAAAAGATGAGAGGTAACATGTAGGGAACAAATGTGACTATGTAGTGTATAACAAGGATGTAGCATTCATTTGTGAACATAGGACAAACCAATCCTTAGAAAAGAACTAGAAAAATCAGATCACCATGAACAGTCAGTAACGTACGCAGTAAAGGTGAATGCTTACATGGTGCTAAGAACAGGCCACTTGAAAAAAAAAAAAAAAGAAATTAGGCTTGGCTTTGTGAACAATTGAGAGCTATGAATTTAGTTGTACAAAACACACAAAGGTCCCAGTCAACACTATTCATTCTTAGAATGGCTGTGTTTTCAGATAAAAGACAGAATTTCACAAATCAACCCAAAATCTGTGCTAATAACATTCAATATTTCAAATTGAGTTTTAGAAGTATAATGTCGCATTTGAAAAAATATTTGATTATTTAATATAATGTTAAATAAATTAAACCTGAAGTACAGCTCTAATAGCAAAGCAATTTAATTTTAGCCTTAATTTTCAGTTGTTTTACTTTTTAAAAAGTGAATTTTATCTTAATTCACAAGAGAAAGCAATTTACTATAAGCCAGTTATTATGAATTACATGAGGATATTAAGAATTTTTCTAAGGAATCTTACCATAGCCAGGCATAGTGGCACACACGTTTAATCTCAGCACTTGAGAGGCAGAGATAGGATGATCTCTGTGAGGTTGAGGCCAGTCAGGTATGCAAAGAGAGTCTAGGACAGATAAAAGCTAGTCCTTCTTTTATCAAGACAAAGAAACCCTATCTTGATTTTAAAAAAAAATTTTAAAGAAACTTACCGTAGTTTATTCTTTTTTAATTTATTTCTTATTACTTCAAGTTACATCTCAATCACAATCCCCTCCCTATCCCCCCTCCAGTCCCACCCTCCCACCCCCCAAACCCCCACCCTCTTCCTTTTTTTTTTAGTTTAAGGTATATCTTACCCCCCCAAAAGCTCCCCCTTTCAGTCCAACAAATGGTTCTTTCTCTTATAACAATAAATACAGTACAAAACAACAGAAATAAATAGGCCACAATTATGAGAGTTATATGGCTTAGCATACATTCCCAAAGTCCAGTCCATATGTATTTCTTTAACATTCTACTATCTAACCATATCCATGAGTTTAAAGTTCTATATCTAACTCAGCTTTCATACTAACTTGCCTCACAAATTTAAAAATAGCTTCTTAGATCCAGAACACCATGTTGATTCCTAAACGACTCAAAATTTATTCTTTTAAGTTAATTCTCAGCATTTTATTGGGCTTAGCAAAAGTAACAGGGAGACAATTTTAAATCTACTTTTTCCTAAAGTTAAATTAATTTTTCTAATAATTCATATAGATTTTTTAAAATTCCACTTTGGAAGTAAAAACAGCAAATTAATAGTTTAAACAGCAATTTAAAAATTCTTACATTGGAAAAGTATTAATGAAATTTACAACCATAGCAATTTGTCTATATAAGTATTCTTTTTTTCTCTATTAAATTAATCACAAGGCTTATACTCATTTAAATCAATATTAAGGTATAACAGATCAACAGATAAGACTAGGTATAATATAGGGACATGTAATTGTTCTGAAGAATTAACAATTAATTAAGTCACACTTCCTTAGGTCTTATTATGGTTTGAATGTAAAATGCTCCCCAAAGGTTCATGTGTTTCGATGCTTGATCCCCAGGACGTAGAACCTTTAGGAGGTAGAATCATCGTACAAAAGGTAGTGTGATAATGAAGTGGGGCTTGAGGCTATATAACCCACTCAAACTTCTTATTCACTTTGTTCTTCATAAGTATAGACACAGTGTGATGAGAGTCATCACACACAACTTTGGACTGAAGGGTCCAGGTCTGTAATGTGATGTTAGCAGAACTTGACAATGTTGTCCACATGGCATTGGTTTCATAGTTTGTGGTAGAGGAGGATACACAGTCTTTCTCCACAGTTTCAGAGAACCCCTGAGAGCAGGCAATGCATGCTAATGATAAATTTGTTCAGAGTCCCTCACAGGCCAGTTTACAACATGTAAAGACTTTTATCATTTCTCAATGAAGAAATTACTGTCCTCCAGTGCAGTAAGACAAGAGCTGTAAATTCATTCTTTGTTAGTTTGTGGATGTATTACTGCAATCAGTATTAAACACCAATACAGTGTGTGTATACTGAGTGGTTTTCATGTTCCATATGTTTCCACTTTTCTCCCTCTTCCATGGAGATCACAGGATGTTCAAGGTGCCAGAACTATGAGACATTTGGTGAGGAAAGCTGGAGGCACGCAATCCAGCCCATGGAAGTGATTCTGTGAGCAAGAGTGCTAGAGTTTCAGGGCTACCCAAGCATTTTGGAAATAAAATAATATTATTAAAGTCTCAAATGGCAGATGTGGAAATGCAGGATTTGGAGTTTGCTGTGTTTTGGTCTTGTTTGGTTCAATTTTCCTAAGCTACACACTCAACCTTCCCATTCAGAATGGAAATTTTGTTCTATTTTATGTGAAAATATAAAACTTGTTTGTTGGTTTTGTAGAAGACTATAGCAAGAGATTATTTTGAGTCTCTCCATTTCTCTTTGAGAGACACAGTCTCACTAGGTTGTTCTGACTGAACTAGAACTAGTCTAAGTCAAGGTCAAATTTACAAACATCCACCTGCCTCTGCATCCCAAGTGCTGGTATTAAAGACATGTTATGCTCCATTCTCAGTTGCCTTCAATCTCAAGACAGACTACTTCTAGTAGGAATGTTAACACAGGAATGTTAAAGTTGGACTCAATATGATTGAATGAAGTTTGTATGAAGAAATGGCCTGTGGGGTCAGATGTGGAAGGGTGACTCTTGAACATGAGATGTCCTTCAGAGTTTCATGTGTTTGAACACTGGTGGTACTGTTTGAGATGACTGTGGAACTTTTAGGAGGTGGAGTCTAAATGGAGGAAGTGGGCTTCTGAGGGGAGGTCTTCATGTTTTCTCTCCCAGCCCCACTTTTTGGTCATTCTATTCCTCCTAAGTGTAGCTGCAATATCAACAATAGGCTCCTTGCTTCTCACTCAGGCCATTCCATCCTGCTTCCAAGTGTTTGCTGTCATGATGGATTCTAACCCTCTGGACGAGTAAGACCCAGTTAATCTGAGCTCCTTGAATTGCTTTTCTCAGGCCATTTTATTACAGTGACAAAACGAATGGAGACAAGTCTTCTGTGGAAAAAAATCAAGGAAGATAGGATTCAAAGGGGAAAACACTTAATATACAGATACTGTATTGATATGTAGTCATGAGTACAGGAAATTTATTCACATCTTAACAGACAATAGTTCAGAGATCTTCACTTATTACTCTGGCAGTCAGTCAGTGAGGGATGAGGGAGAAAAAAATTGCATGATAAAAAGGTGGAAATTCTCACCCTATATTCACTGTACCAAACGGGTAGTCACATGTTACTTTCATCATATAAATCTCACATTTTATTAATCCCCAGTTGGAGGAGCAAAAGACACATACAGATCCTGTCCCATGTGTCATTTCAGATGCCACCTTACTGAAGAACTAAACATGTCTAAACAGCTTCAGTAAGATCCCACTATGATAAATGTAGGTTTTGCACCCAACCTAGTCATCTAGTTCCAAGGGAAAACAAGTTACTTCTTACTATGATACTTGGCTGTGGAGAATAGTGCCATTGTGACAGGACCTCACTTCTCCTTTAGCCTCTGACAGAATGACACTGGCAAGTGGCTATGCCTGCTGGCCTCTCATCAGCATGTTGAAGTAGGAATGCCTTATCTCTGCTTACCTTAAAACCACAGAAAAGGCACTGCCGAGATCATATAGGCCTACAGAGGAGGACCTCAACATCTAATCCTGTACAACAGTGCCTATACATCTGGCAAGAAACCACATAACATGCTAGGTTTAGGCATGACCTAAGATGCTTTCAAAGGGTTTGATTTACTGCAATCTGAAATTGCATATCTGCAATCTCAGCCATACTCACCTCTAGCATTCACTCCTTCCTGAGCAATCGCATCCATTGCTCACATTTGAAATCTATATTTATATACTTAATTGCCTAAATTAAACTTCATTCTGGGTTAACTGGAGTAATGTATCCTTCCTCCTTTTTTTTTTCACCACAAGTCTGTAACAATGGAGAGACAGTAATTTTTTTAAAAATGCTGTGTCTGTAAGTCACTTGAACTATGCAAAGTTGAGTTTAGTTTTTAACAGATTGCTTCATATTTCCCAGAAGGAGGGGTCTCCCTGTGACTCATCCCTGACTCTTTATTTAGTTCTGTTGCCACAATTGGTAACTGTACCATGGTATAGAGATATTGTCCTATTAGGCACATAGAACAGCTGACTATAGCCGAGACAAATACATTATCATATGTAGGGGCACGGGAGCATAAAAAGGTATTTTGTAGAAATCTGTCATTGTTACTACTTCTGAAAAATACTGGGTATGATTTTCTTTTCCAAATGTTATTTTACACCTTACAAAATGAATGGATATATGATTTTATGGCTACTTACACAATACCTTCAAACATGTAAATGCAAAGTCCATTTTCAATAAATATTGCAACCTCAAAATAGAATATTGAGCAAATAAAACTTAAAGGTTTTTATAGAGCTCACTTTTCTCCAAATGAGTTAATATTTATAGTACAAAAGATAAAATAATGGAACAATATAAAAGAATAATGAACACAATAAAGTTTGGTATAATTTTCTGAAAGTTCTAAATATTTTAGTTTTCATGTATGTTTCAGAAAATTCAACTTTCATGTTTTGAAGAAACTTCAGGCCTTTTTATCTGCTTTGAATTTTATAAGCTATCCAGTTTACCAAATGAGGCAGCAAAATTTCCTCAGAGTGATATGCTTTCTGAAGAACATTTGTTAATGAAAATTTGTGAATTAAAATGGCATATTGCAGGTAACATTTACATGGTAATTAACAAACTATGAGAAATCCCCATCTCCTTAGTTTCAACAGCCATTATCTTTTTTGTTAAAACAAGCCATATATTACTTAGCAAAAATTTCCTTTCCTTTTTTCCATATGGAAATAGAAGCAGAAAAGACTAAAAGTGATCTATAAAAATTTGACATTTTTTTGCTTCATAACTTCATGAAGCTCTCTGTTGCACAGAACATTTATGTCATTTGCCAGCATAGAATTTCAATTACAATGTTATGACTATGGGGTTGGCATTTGGGAAATTGCATGCAAATGTGTATAAATTAGGAGTACATAAATTTATTAAAACACTGAATTTATGGGCAAAATTTTCTATGGAAGAGGTGCTTGGTGGAGCCAAAAAATTCCCTTAACCTAACACTTGACTGCATGATATTTGCCTTTTCCTCATCTTTTCTAAGTCTGGTTTCCTTTACATACATATCCCCACTGTAATTACTACAGGATCAGAAAGAGCCATGTTATTCTTTTGTCACAATATATGAACAAGAAGACAAACAGAAAAGTATTGGTTTAAACAACATTCCTGCATTTATTCTAAAATATCAGGCACATAGATTCATCAGGGTCAAAGCATGGCTTTTTTTTTTTTTTTTACATTTCCTGTGATAATATGGACAGATGTACCTGTTTTTCTGAAGATAGTGCCATAGCTCTCTTAGTTTGAGTGACTATACCCCAATTGCTACTACTAAGACTTAATACCAAAGTCTTATTTCTGTGACGTCGACGCTGTGCTGTATATTGCAAGATGATTAGCAGTATCCTATACTTTTATGTGTAGATGTCCATTGCACCTGCCTTGATATGACCCTGCCAATTTAATTTAGACTTTGAAAAATGCTCTGTAGGTAGAAATAGCCACCCCTTGCACCTTTTCACAAATACATTCATTCTACCTAAAGAAATGGAAAAGGTGTAAGAAGGATAATGGAAAGAGAGATGGAGATATGAAGACTAAAGAGGAAGAAATAAAAGCACAGTGAAGACAGGAAGTATAATCTCATTATAACTCCTTAATACTTATACATATTACCTGCATTCTTACCAGTTCTTTCCTAACATGTAATGAGTTCAGGCAGTCAGTGAGTTAAAAGTGAATAAGAGCACTGGTTTGAGAGTCTGTTCCACATTGTAAGTAGGACTTTCCAATGATTTGTGGTATTGTAGCTGGAAATGTATTGTGCATACAAAATGCTTAGTAAGATGTGGCACAAACTCAGCTGATTCATATCTCTACTTCCACCACCAGTGCTGAGTAAGAATTCTATCTAGAAGTGATACATGTAAAAAAAACAAGTGTGTGTGTGTTTGCAAAAACACAAATATATTAAATGTTAACAATTTCCAAGTAGTAGTACTATTAATAATTAATAGACACACATGTTAATTTATACATTTAAACAACTATATCTACAAGCAAATATTCATCTCTAATGAGTTAATTTAATTTACGATGTTATGGTGTGCTGTGCTTAAGTCGACTTTTTAAGAAAGAGTTTTCAGATAAGATAGAATCTTCTTATCATATATACCATATGTATTATGTCTAAAGGCTCAGTATTCAGAACCCTTCATAATGACAGTGGTGCCCCATATCATCGTGCTGTTGAACTATTGCTGTGGGGTTTCCAGCATCTTTCTTCTTCCATAACACGAAAACTGAACTCATTATTCTTGTATGAAAAGTTCTTTTTTTAGATATTTCCTTAAGTGAAGATCAGTTGCTGTCCAATATCCCAGTCTAGCTCGAATTTGGATTTTTTAAAAATGTTTTTATTACATTTATTTATTATTTCAAGTTACAGCTCCATCACAGCCCCCTCCCTCCACCCCTCTATGTCCCACCCTCTACCCCCTCCCCTGTCTATCCTACTCCTCCAGAATGGGGGGTCCCTGCATATCAGCACTCCCAGTTCATCAGTCATATGAGGAGTAAGAGCTTCCTCTTGCACTGGGGCCTACAGGGAAGCTCCACTAGGGCAAAGTGTCCCACTAATAGGTAACAAAGTCTATGTTCCTGTTCCTTTTGGTCTGTTGGTGACAAAGAATTTTGATATTTTTAGTCTGTCAGTAATTCAGATATGAAGAATATTACTACTCTTAGGAATACATTAGCACTGATCATCTCTACTGACATGATTTCCTTCTTCTTTTTAAAGAGACACAATTTTCCAAGAGAGAGGAGATTACAGAAATCCTTATGCATCACATAGTTAACATAAAGTACTCAATAATGTCATCCAGAAATTTGAAATCTTTCTTTAAGATTTTCTGTACAGATTTGCATTTGAAATCAAACAGAAAATGGCTAGTTGCAAATAATCAGTGTAGCTTACATTGGTGAAGTAAAATCACCAAGCATTTTTTAGTGAATATAAATTGATACTGTCTCTTATTTTAGGAGAGAAAATTGTCTGTGTCCTATGCAAAGGACAGCCTGGTCACAGGCTTTTAAAAGGCTGACCCACTTAGTCCACGACAGGATGTAGCTGATGTCCACATGTTTGAATAATTATCTTAAAGGGACCATTAAGCAAAAGGAAGGAACAGAGACACATTTACCTGTCCTTACCAATTTCCATATCTCCCTAAAGGCTGATCTCCAGGCTTTCTTATTCCTCTTTAACAAATGGGAAGCCAGACGCCCATCGTGCAGTTCTTGCTGTAGCCTGTCCCATGTCGGTATAGTTTTAGAGCTCAGTCAGAAGTGTCCCAGCCAAGAGAACTTGGCTTTGCTCAGGAAAAAGAGATCCTACGCATGGATTTAATTCATAGTGCAATGAAGTTTTTGTCCTTATTGCGGTGATATGAAATCACTGAAATCGTGGAATGACAACAGAGATGAGAACAACAGGCTTCCAAGAAATTTAAGAGCACCCCGAATCCAAGATTGAGAATGTAATCCTGTCTTTAGCACTGGCAGAAGCCGTGACTGAAATTTATACTGAAAAATAAGCAAATAAATTAATATTGTTTTTAAGGATAGTGGTCCGCTGGAAATTCTATAAAGGTAACGAGGCAGAGCAGTAAGTACTGATTTGAAACTCTTTCTACACAAAGTTAAACACCCTATCCGCCATCACTAGACCACTTTTCCCAGTACACTGGAAGTTGTTTTACTCACATTATCACTAATTAGCTTACTACTTCATCTAGGTAGGATTACTCTCTTATGCACTGAATGAGAAAAAGCAAGGCTTAAAACTGTGTTTCCAGATTGTAACATCCAGTGATCTTCCCAGGTTCCGAAGTTCAGCAGCAGGGACAGGAAAGGGGAAACTCTGTAAGGGACCTAGCGAACACAGCAGAGCCTGACCTCAGAATTCTTTTTTCCTGCCTGCTTCATTGAGCATGGCTTTCTTTAGTGGCTTATACCTTACTTAACCTATTATTTTTAACTTTTAAGAATTTTTCACCTAACAAGTAAGACTCTATTTGTCTGTATGGACCCTGTGTGACAGACCTGTGAACTGCACATCATGTCACAAGATTTTAAACACGACTTTGTAAACACCTGGGTGTCTTTATATACTTTTCTAAGATTTCTTTCTTTTTTGTAAAGGTTATGTGCATAAGTGCATGTCTGCGTCTGGGTTTCTGAACACAAATCCAGCTCCCAAGGAGGGCAGTGTGTTGATTTCTTGGGAGCTGGAATTACAGGAAGTTTGAGGCATCAAACATAAATGATACAAACCAAACTCAGGTCCTATAATAGAGCTGTACATTCTCTTAACTGCCGTGGCATCTCTCCAGCCCAAAATGATTTGTGAATGCTTTATTCTTAAATGAGGACCCCTTGATTATAATGCTTCACTTCTGAGTCTCATAAACCCAACACAACCCAAATAGTATAAAAATGTGATAAATTCATTCTTTAGTGAATTAATAAATGAAATGCTGCAGCAAGATAATGATAAGCAGTGCGGAGAAGTGATAATTTAGTTCAGTCAAATGTCATTGGGTCATTAGCCTTGACAGAAGTTCCTAGAGTTAAGACCTATTTTGCTTACGGATAAAAATATCTCACTGTAAAGTATTTTAAGTAGTGGAAACTAAGAAACAAAACCCAAATGTGCCCTTTGAGCAACTGAGGGTAATCCAAAAGTTGTATTTTAACTGAAACGAAGTCGATATGAAAACCAAGGGTGGAAGATGAAACTGGGGAAATGAAACATCATGCCTATCTATCGGGGTTTTTCTGCTTTGCTAGGCAGGCTAAATAATGGAAAAATAGATAAGTTTCACAACCAAATTACAAAACGTTCAGGGCAGACCAAAAATAATGACAAAGTTATTCTCCTAACCTTTTTGAATTTTTTTGTCTTTTTCCCCTAACATCTCCCTCTTTAGTCCAATAAAAAGTTCTTTTTCTTATAACAATAAATGCAATACAAAACAATAACAACAATTAAGAAACAATTATGAAAACTATAAGGTATGACATACATTCCCAGTGTTCCAGCCCATATGTATTTGGAAACTAATAAGAATATTCTATTTTCTATCTATCTCAATGAGCTTAAAATTCTATACCTAACTCAATTTCTATTCTAACTTGTATTACCAACTTAAGAACACTTTCTTAGACCTAAAGCATCCTTTTAGTTCCTACACAACTTAAAACTTAACTGTGAAACTGTAACTATCTAGTCTTCAATCACATCAGAGACCTGAGAAGAATAAATATACCTGAATAAACAGGAAGTACAGAGCCAGCATCTTCCAGAACTAAGAAATGATAGACACCTGGCTGCTAGTTCTACCCCTAGTTTCTCTCTGTAACATTGGAGCATCCATCTTCAGCCTCTTGGGCCAGGACCTCTAACAGACATGAAGTATAAAGCAGGAATTATGAAGAACTTGCCCATTTTGTCTTGGCAGAGCTATGCTATCGATTTAACTGCTTACAAGTTTTGTCCATTTTGGAAAGCATTCATTCGGTCTATAGTTGAAGCAAGGGCTTTTTCTTTCCGGGGGCTAGCTTGATCCTGATGCAGCTATCTCTAAATGGAGATTCTTTGATGCTCATCATCTACTTGACGTAGAATGAATGGTGCTGTCAGGATATAACGTGTCTCAATACCAAAAACTCTTTAGTTAAGAAAGCATCTTTAAATGTCATATTCTATAGATCTCTTGAGGTTTTTAAAGACCATCTATCTATCTCCATATATTTGAATAAGCAAATGTTGCTTGTCTGTTAGTAACTTAATATCTGATTAACTTAGGACACATCTGTGATATGCTAAACTAGTACTTAACAAAAGGACAAGTTTGAATGACTATTAGTTTGGATTTCTTAATTATCCTACACTTTTGTAATAGTTACTATCAAAAGGTCTAGAACTTCACATTGCATTTTTAAGAAAAACTCAAATGACAGCACAGCTGGTGAAGTTGTGGAGATAGGGGAACACTCTCCAACTGCTGTTGGGAGTGCAAACTTTTAGAACCTCTGTAGAAATTAGTCTGGTGATATCTTAGAAAATTTGGAATAGTTCTACCTCAAGACCCACCCATACCACTCCCACAAATATATATATATGTATATATATAAATGATTCCTCACCAAACCACAAGGACATCCCCTCAACTATGTTCATAGGAGTTTTATTTGTAATAGCTAGAAACTGGAAACAACCCAGATGTCCCTCAACTGACATATGAATAAAAAAGCTGTGGTGCATTTACACAGTGGAATACTACTCAGCCATCAGAAACAAGAAAATCATGCAATTTGCTGCCAAATCAATGCAGCTGGAAAAGCTCATTCTGAGTGAGCTAACTCAGACCCAGAAAGATTCACATGGCATCTATTCGCTTATAATTGGATTTTAGCCATGTAGTACAGGATAACAATCCTACAACCAACATACTGAAAGGAACAGGATCATAGACCTTGTTACCTCTTAGTGAGACACTTTACCCTATTGGAGCTGCCATGTAGGCCGCCAGTACAAGAGGAAGCTCTTAGCCCTTAAACAGCTGCTGAACTGAAGGGGACAGATATGTATTCCTCTACATCAGAGGAATAGGATAGGTGGAAGAAGGGGGAAAGAGTGGGAAGGTGGACCTGGGAGAGGTGGAGGAAGGGGACTGTGATGGAGATGCAAAGTGGAGTAATAATAAAACTTAAAGAAAATAATCACCCATCCCAGCTTCTGGTAATGGGGTGTCACTCTCTTAAAATAGCTTCCTGATGGGTTGGGATGTGGAAACCTGTATAGGGGCCCAAATAAGAATGGAAATGTGGTTAAGCAAGTTAATAGTAAAGCAAGTAGATGAGACAAAAACATGTACAATCTGAAGTTAGCTGAGGGGCAAAACAGCATTTGATTTGTTAAGTACAGATAAGGGAAACAATGTTGCATGGCTTCAGGAGCCTTGATATTGTCACTAAGTGGGTGGTGACACAATTGATCAAGATAAAGATAATATCTTATGACTTCAATATATGATGAGTCCACATTTGGACATGAACTTGATATGTCCATGGGTATGTATGTGAGGTGTGTGGAAAAAGAGTCTCTAGGAAAGGCAGGGAAAGTGGGATTGGAGAATCATGAGCTCATAAGTGGCAGCTAAGTGTCTAGGTGACCCAAATTTTGGTAAAGTAAGCAAAGAAAATCAAAAGAGACCCAGAATAAAACAAATGTTTGAGAGTTGCTGGTATTAGTGGTGGAAACTTTTGTGATACAAACTTTTTAGGTATTCATAAGTCTCAAGGAAATTCAGAGGACAGTCTAGCCTGGACAGTGATAGCTAAGCAATCAAAGTCCTCTGGTTTAGAATTGGAAGGCAGAGGCAGGAGGATTGCCACAATTTTTGGAGCAGCCAGGATCACATAAGTGATTTCCTGGCCAAATAGGTCTACAAATCAAGACCCTGTATCTAAGAAATTAAAAATAAGTCAATAAATAAATAAAGTGAACAAAAATTATTATTTAGGCATTAATACTTTTTAGGACTCACATATACCAATTGATTTGATATTTATACCATTTATCCTCAGTGACATATATAGAATAAATTCATTCAAGACTCTTGTAAATTTTCAGTAATCAACTATTCTTTATGATCCTACAATGGAAATAAAATGACAATCCAGCAACATACTAACACAGAAGTTTGGTTTCTGAACAAGAAAATGAGCTCAAATGTGTCTCATTATTCTGAACAGGTTTATATTGGTAACACATATTTAGCTGAAAAAAGAGTCAAGGAATGCCACTTCTCATATTTGCCATGTAGAAATATATGTTGATTAAATTGTAAAACTATCTTTAATCCAGTCTGTAGAGACACAGATTAAATAAGTAATATATAAACAACTTATTTACTCTTTGTGGAAATATATTATAAATAAATATTTAATTAGTCTTATAAACTAGCATCTTGGTCTATCTCTAACCAAAGCAGAAGATTCATGTACCCAGTTTGTGACAGATGTAACCTAGCTGATAGATCTTGTTATGACTCACTTCACAACAGAAAGATTGGAATGTCAGGACTGAATTGCTGGAAACAATCTTGAAAGTGACTACAATTGTTTTTGGGTTTGAAGAGGAAACAAGAGCAACAGTACACACACCTTCACTTTCAATCTCCACTTAAATGTCATGAAAATAGGATAAATAGAGGATAAAGGAGAACAACAAAATTTATACACATAAACACGCAAACACACACACACACACACACACACACACACACACACACACACCTGGAAGTTAATGGACTTTTGCTAATCTCAGAATCTTAAAGCAGAATAAAGCACAAAAATAAATGCTTCTAACTTTAACATTCCACTATCTAACCATCTCCATGAGTTTAAAGTTCTATATCTAACTCAGCTTTCATACTAACTTGCCTCACACTAAAGTCAGGTGCCAAATACATATGGACTGGACATTGGGAATGTATGCTAAGCCATATAACTCTCATAATTGTGGCCTATTTATTTCTGTTGTTTTGTATTGTATTTATTGTTATAAGAGAAAGAGACATTTGTTGGACTGAAAGGGGGAGCTTTGGGGGGAAAGATATACCTTAAACTAAAAAAAAGAAAAAAAAAGAAAAGGGTAGAGTTTGGGAGGTTGAGGGGGAAGAGGGTGGAAGTGTGGGACTGGATGGGGGAGTAGGGAGGGGATTGTGATTGAGATGTAACTTGAAGAAATAAAAAATAAATTATAAAAAAATAAATGCTTCTAGTTCAGAAAGCTAACTCTATAATCTGATACCTAAAATTTTGAATAGTATTTTTTTCATGTTCTTGTGAGTAATTGAAGTCAATTTTCATTCTATTTGAATGATGGTCTAATTTTTCTTTAAAAATGTCAATGTAATTATTAACCAAGATAACCAATTTTCTACTATTATATCCACACATTAGACTATTTAATTCATGTTGTAAACAACCATGCTCAAAGAATCTATCTTTGATATCCAAAATCTATTTCCTAATCTTTATGGAAAACTCATGAAAAGGCAGAAGCAACTCTGTTGTATTTAAAAAACAAACAGAATGCCACCATGGCAAAAGAAAGTAGCACTCTGGGGGCTGGTATACAACAATTTGAGATGTGCAGACAAATACATACCTAAATTATACAGTCTTTCATATTTCATCAGAGGACTTTACTGTTTAGTTTGAATGAAAAAGGGGGTTTGGAAATGCTTTAAACAAAGTATCTCTTGGAAGAACTTAGCAAGTGTTAAAGAATAACATTGGTAATTTGTTGAGATAAAATATTGGATAATAATGCTTAAATAAAAAAGGCCATCTGTATGGTTATTGCACTCATTTATGTATAATGTAATCTTGGCTCCAGACAACTGCACAAATTGGAAAAGATATCAGGATTCTGAATGTAGTTAAAAGATAGATCTAATTTTTAGATGGATTTACTATGGTAAATTAAAAAGAAATATGTTTCTCTGATATTACAGTGTGAGAAGTGGAAAGAAGTACCGTCAAATGAGGAAGAATAAGCCATAGTAAAATGTTTATGAACAAAGAAGAGCTTGCATGTAGAGAGTGAGTTAGTGAGACTTCTCAGATATTCCAGAGACGATTGGAAGCAGACACGTGTACAAGTCTAGAATTAAGTTCTAGTCTGGATTGAAATGTGATTGATAATCATTGGCACAGGAAGATGATGTTTGAGACCAGACTGGGTGGCACATTGGAACTACAGAGGAAGAATGGAGAAGGGATGGGAAGAGGAAGAGGAAGAAATGATAGAGAAAAAAAAACTGGAGAGAGTAAAATAAGGTAGGGAAGGGAGAGGAAGAGAAGAAAGAGAGGGAAAGATAGGGGAGGGGAGAGGAGGGAAAGAGAGGGAAGGATAGGGGAGGGGAGAGGAGGGAAAGAGAGGATAAGAGAGTACAAAGAAAACAGGGAGCAGTAAACAAGAAAAAAGGATGAGAATGTGGGTATTTTCTAAAAAGTCAGTGATGTACATGAAACAAAGGGGACAAAATGTCTGATGTCACAATGTACTGAGGACTTATATAAGAGGAAAACTTTTAAAGTGAACTGGTAGACTAGATGAACATAGTGCCCTCCTCAGTGTAGGTGGGCACTGTCAAATGTGTGCTGCATATGGGAAGCATAACCACAGAGGATTAAAGAATGCATGTTTGTTCTCCTGGAACAGGAGCCCATAAATCTCAGTTTTTGGATTGCGACTCATTTGGGACTCACACTGTGATCTCTACTGACTCTTGTGCCTTTGAATTGAGACTACAACTTAGCATAATTAATTTTATGGTTCTCAGAAATTTTGATTTACAAAAAATTATTTTGATAATTTTCCTGGCTCTAAACTCTTTAGATTTTCACTGGTCCTATACTGGTAACTTTATCAGAATTCTGTCTTTCATATAGTAATTCACAAAACTACTTAGCTTTCTGATACTATGAGCATAAGTGTTACTGTGTGCTATAATCTCCCTCTCCCTTTTCCTACTTCCCTCTGTACTTCCATGTGTATCTGTGTGTCCCTATCCGTGTCCATGTGTGTGTGTGTGTGTGTGTGTGTGTGTGTGTGTGTGTGTGTGTGTTTAATTGGTTCTGCTCTTTACACGGGCCTGGTTGGGCAAAAAGATATTGTAGTTAAAAGAATTACACAGTGAAAGTAAGTGATGGATGGTAGCAAATGAGAGCAATTATTAATAGGGGCAGAAGGCATGCTATCCACTGCTGGCCCAGATAAGACTCTAATAGCTCATTTATAGTAACAGTTCAGAATTCATATTGATAGAGATGTCAGATGTGTGTAGATATACATGTCAGGAGTAGAAATACCTAGCCAGTGGAGTCAGCATATTTTCTTCTGATGCCTTCAGTTTCTCAGACAGGAGAGAATATCATTAATTGAAAGCCCAGTTAGGTAAGTGTGGCAGTTAAACTTCATTGGAGACTTGGATGATTTGAAATCACTCAGACATACCTCTTTGTGTGCTATTGTGCTTCAACTGAGGAAGAATGATCCCTTCTGAACATGGATGGCATCATGTTGTGAGCCCCTACCTTTGCCTGAATAGAAATGGACTAGGACAAAGTGGGCTGAATATCAGCACTTGGCCATCTTTGTTTCCTCATGATGAACATATTGTGACTGGCTACCTCACGTTCCTGATGCCATGCCTTCCACCATATGCTGGACTCTATCATTCAACCACAAGCCACAAAAAATTCTTATACTCTTAAATTATTGTGTGACTGAAAAATAAGCGTAGCTAGAGCATCGGCAAGTGTGATTGAACTAGGATGAAACAATGGCTAAGAATAAAAGTGATACCAATCAACACGGCTTTGCTCTACCTGGTGACAAACACTGCTAACTGTGAGTGGGAAATGTTCCCCACGGGCTCATATATTAGACTTTAGACACACACCCCCCAGGCTGATGGTGCTATTTTGAGAAATTGTAGATCCACTGGAACAGGTGCTAAGGTGACACCAATTGCTCATCAGGACACGGCTTTGAGAATTTTACCAACTGTTGTTTCTACCACACATTCCCTGCTGCCTGCTTTGCTACCATGTAATAAGTCATCTCCAGCCACCATAAACTCTGCTTTTGTCATTCCATCATAATGGAGTGTGATTGTCTGAAACAAATAATCTCTCCATTAAGTTGTTTCTAACATGTATTTGTAAGGCAATGACACAGCTATGTAGTCAGGAAACAGAATAGTGGAGATTTAATGTTAATTATGATTTTGAATTCTGAAGTAAGTAGGAGTAAGAGAGATGCTGGAAGTTGGTGGAATGTGAAATACACTGGCTAAATAAAAGTCTATGAATTTAAGAAAAATAGGGAGCCAGATGAGGCTCTGAAGAGTCTGTAAGCTTGTAGAAACTTGAGAGCATAAGTATATAGGACTTTTTAAAAATATATTGTTGGGATAGAAGTACAGAAAAAAGTAGTATGATACAAATGAAGTGAGATAACACCTTTTGCCATAATTCTTAAAATAATTAGTGTGATTAGCTGAGGTTTCAGAGACCTAAAGATTGAACTATTAGAAACATTATCCGAAATGATATTGCAGTATGCAATAATGCAAGATAGTAACAATTGAGAACTAAGAGCATATGGCTTGAAAGATAGTCAGTGATAACTATGAAGAACGTTGTATGCAGTAGTACAATGGTGTGAGCTATAAAGCTCATAAAATCTTCATGGGAGAAATGAGGACACTTCCACTATACAATAGAAGCAAATTATCTCAGCTTCAAGACAAATCATTTATAAAACTACAGGAGAAAGATCAATACCGACGTAGCCCTATACAATCTTAATTTTGCATTAATATACAATGATCAATATCAATTTAGCCAAATATAATATTAATTTTGTATCAGTATACAAAGGTATAAGGCTATATTCAATAATCTGTCCTTTTTTCTTGATCTTTCCTGTACTATGTCTATGTCCCATTTTTCTCAAGTCTGTTCACTCCTATATAGGAGAGAAAGGAGGATACAGAAAAGCAAAAGAGAGAAGTCCCTGGGTCTAACCTCCAAAACCAATTTAACAAGACCATTTAACAGCTTGTAGTCTTTTCCCCTAAATAACAAAATTTTCTATTATCTATCAAATAACCAAAGTGGGGGGAACACCCTCCCCACCTTCTGGGGATGGGACGTTGTTCTCTTAAAATGACTTCCTCCTGATTTGGGATGTAGTAAACCTGTTTGGGGCCCAAATAAGAATGGAAAAATGGTTAAAAATGTTAATAGAATCATTTGATGTTCAGTCCTTGTGTGCTCAGCTATTTAGATGTCCTAAGAAGTTCATAGACAGAAGCTGATCTTCAGAGCTTTACTGAAGATCTGGCTGGAGTAGTCTGTGGAGCTGAATGATCTTAGCGATTTTGATTGTTGTGGTTGTAGACTTTTGAGGAAACTGCTATTGAAGAAGTCTGCAAGGCTGGATCATCTGGGCCACTCGTCTTCTTTGGTGTCTGATCTGTTTTCTGCTGAGGTTTCTGTTGTTCAGTTGTCCCTGGATTCCTTGAATGGATGCTTTAAATCTCCTGGAAAGATAAGAACAGAGCCCTGCCCTAATCCTAACTCTGGGACATTAAGATTATATTTGGCCACAATGGTATTGACCCTTGTATATTAATGTAAAATTAAGATTGTATTGGGCTACATCGGTATTGATCTTTGTATATTGATACAAAATTAAGATTATATTTGGCCACATTGGTATTGATCTTTGTATATTGATACAAAATTAAGGGTAACGCTTCTTAAAGGTATTGTTCATAGTAATACTTAAAAATGAAATGTCAAGTTTTGACCTCTCTACCAACTGACATAAACTGTTTAGGATAATTAAGAAACGGAAACTAATAGTCATGAAAACGTGTCATTTTGTTAGTTACTATGACAGTCTATCACATAATTTTCTAAGCTACTCAGAAATCAAGTTGCTAAGAGACAAGCAATATTTGCTTATCTAAATATAAGAGATAGATAGGGCATCTTCAAAAACCTCAAGAGATCTGAAGAATATGGCATTCAAAGATGTTTTCTTAACTTAAGATTTTTTGATATCGAGACATGTCAGCTCCTGACAGCACCCCCTATTCTACTCCAAGTAGAAGATGAGCATCGAAGAATCTCCAGTGGGAGATGATTGAATTGGTGGTAAGCCGTTCTCTTGGCAAGAAAAACCCCTTGTTTCAACTGTAGACAGACTTCTGTCCAAAAAGGACAAAACTTGGAAGCAGATAAGTCGACAGCCTAGCTCTGCCAAGACAGGGTAGGTAAGTCCTTCATAATTCCTGCTCTACAATCATTGTCTGTCAGAGAAATGGAGCCAAATGGCTGAAGATTGATGCTGTAATGTATGGAGAGAAAATGGGAACTGGTATGTCATTTTTTAGTTTTGGAAGCTGCAGGCCCTGCACTTCCTATATAATCAGATATATTTATCTCTCTCAGGTCTCTGAGGTGGTTGAAGAATAGATAGCTAGAGTCTCATAGTTAAATTTTGAGTTGTTTAGGAATCAAGAGGGTGTTCTGGATCTAAGAAGATATTTTCAAAATTATGAGGCAAGTTAGTATGAAAGCTGAGTTAGATATAGAACTTTAAACACATGGAGATGGTTAGATAGTAGAATGTTAAAGTCAGGTGCCAAATACATATGGACTGGACATTGGGAATGTATGCTAAGCCATATAACTCTTATTATCGTGGCCTATTTATTTCTGTTGTTTTGTATTGTATTTATAGTTATAAGAAAAAAAACAATTTTTTGGACTGAAAGGGAGAGCTGTTGGGGGGAAAAAAGAAATACCTTAAACTAAAAAAAAAAAAAAAAAAAAAAAAGAAGGGAAGAGGATGGGGGGGTTGAGGGAGAGGAGGGTGGAAGGGTGGGACTGGAGGGGGGAGTAGGGAGGGGATTGTGATTGAGATGGAACTTGAAGAAATAAAAAATAAATTATTTAAAAAAAAAACTACAGGAGAAAGAAAGGAAGAATTTTAGATATCCGCAGAGAAGGCAGGGAACATCAGTTGCCTTTCACCCAGAAGCTGATGCTTCAGATGTCTGAGAGAGTAAGTGGTGTGAAGATAGGAAAGTTGACACATGACACCTACAATCTATCACACACATGTGAAATCTGATAAAGGCAAAGAAGGACACATGCCTTCTGAAGGCATTTTTCTTGATCTCAAGGCATATTTAACAAAATTGACAGAAAAGTAGCATCTTGAATGAAAGGGTTATGTAACATATGACATCACTGTTTTTCTTTGCTCTCTTGATGTCCAATGTCAGTCACCATGTGCTCACTCATAGTCCCCTGGATGCCCAGTGCTGCCCACCCATTTTTTGGTTCATTATGGATATCTATACTATAACCATGTTTCTTAAACTTAATTGGTCCTTACAGACATTTGTTTCTGTCAGTGATTCTAAGGAATAGTTAGAGCTCAGCATGACTTATTTTCTTAGACAAACAGAAAGATTTATCGTGCATTTTTGTCATTGTTCCTCTAGGGTAGTTATACTAGATATCCTATCCTTGTTTCTTTAAGTGAAGGTAATCATAAGGGTTATGTTGCATGCTTTGAATTTACATTCACATGCTAGGGTAATAATTTCCCTAAGAATGGAGAAACCCTGACATATCCAAGCCTCAGCGTCATGAATGGACCTTAAAAATTGTACTCCATACAAGGGTTTATTCAATAGGTAAACAAAATAATGCAAAAGTAACTTCATATTAAAGAACACTGTATGAAGTGCATGAAACTAGCATAAAAATGCAACTCAAAGAAAAAAAGACTCTGAAACATGAATTCACCCACACCCCTTGGAAGACATGATGCTACTTTTTCCATCCATGATTTAGTTTCTTTTAAAACTGTGTTCTTCATTTAACTATTCATACAAAATAGGAGAGTTTAGAGTAGTAACTGAGTTGTTATCATACAAAATAATTGACATAAATTGGATCAATGTTGGGAATTATTTTTATCAAAGTGTTCTTTGTTTACTTAATTCAAATCAACTCTCATGTGAATGAGATCTCCTAAAAGAAACCATCTTCTCTTGAATGAGCAATGTGCTATTTTTAATTTTCCAGGCCATCTATCTGTCAGTGTTCTAGCAATTTCTTATCTGTTTTATCAATTGTGATTTAATAAACACCACCTAGTATGCTCTGTATTACTAAGTCAGCCCTTCACTGCTTGAGTTTTTAAACAATTCTAACTTAAGAGCTATATCTAAAATCAAGTATTTATGTGAGTGCTAAGCACATCACTTTAATGATAGTTTTGTATTTGTTCTTAGTTGAAATAAATTCTTCTTCTGTTAGATAATAAGAACAGTAAAAATACTGTATTCCCTCAATATATTTCTCAAATGCAAGAGTGTTAACAAACAGAAAAAAATACAGCTTAAATTTCTATGTCATGGATTGCTTGTTGTTTTAGTAGTAATCAGTTGTCCTTAAATAACTAAAGGACCGCTTACACAGTTGAATAGAAAAGAACATATTATACGAAAAGTTGTGCTTGAATATGAACCTAAGCAGTAGTAGTTAGTACATCTATGACATAACAATGGGTTAAAATTTAAGAATTTGAAAAATCTGACTTGATTTTCTGTTTATGGCAATTTGAACTGAAATAGAGTTGAAAGCCAGTCTTTATAGGAGTCCATAGAAATGAATTCACTTTTCTGACTTAAGAGTCAGATAGGCTTTGAATATATTGTATACTAGAAAACTGGCATCAAAATCCTTAGAAAGCTTGTCTCTAGATTGGTATTGGTGTGTTATACACAACTAGTAAAATGTAAGAGAACATTGGAGAGTTGAGAGTCCTAAGTCATTCTCTAAGTGTTCATTCCTCTTCAAAAGAATGATTATACATTCCAACAGTATTAGAGTAGGAAATGATTGCTCTAATTTAGGACATTGTTAATATTTATGTAATATCTATGTTTCTATGTTATATTTCTCACAGAAATTTGCATAAGATCCAAATCACAATAATAAATAATAATAAGAAATTAATAATTTATTTTATGTATATGAGTGCTCTATCTGCATGTACACCTGCAGCCAGAAGAGGGCATCAGATCACATTGTGGATGGTTGTGAGCCACCATGTGGTTGCTGGGAATTGAACTCAGGACCTTTGGAAGAGCAGCCAGTGCTCTTAACCGCTGAGCCATCTCGGAGGCAGAGGCAGGCGGATCTCTGTGAGTTCGAGGCCAGCCTGGTCTACAAAGCGAGTCCAGGACAGCCAGGGCTGTTACACAGAGAAACCCTGTCTCGAAAAACAAAAAAACAAGAAATTAATAATTAATAATAATAATTCAGGTTTGATAGGTATTGCTGAATGCATTTGGGGAACATTTCCCCTCAATTTCAGGGTCTTAGGGTCTGAAAAGTTTCATGTCCTAACTGGTTGGCTCCTGTGCATGTTCCTTAAGCCAAGCTGCTATGGGAAGCTAAACATTCTTCTCATCCCTGGGGGTTTCCCATGCCACACCTTCCAATTGCTTAAGCAAGGCAAGCCTAGAGAGCAATTTACTCTAATAAATCCTGAGGAAAAAAAAAAGCTAGAATGAGTTGGATGTTTGCATCCAGGAAACTGACATCATGAATACTCCCTTGTAATTTTCAAGTTCTTTATCATAATTCTTCTAACTTTGCCATCATAGTGTTTAGAGCTAATTGTGTGTCGCATGATTCTCTGTGTCTTATCTCACAGTATAGTTTCAGTATAACTTCTTATTAGGACCTGACCATTGGCTATGCAGTGCTTGCTACTGTTAGAATCATGGGTAAAAACAATTTAGTTAACTTGGCTTTTGCAGCTAGACATATATGTGGAGTAAACATATTGTTTAGAGATAATCATGAGTAGAAACTGAAATTCAAAGAATTTTCAAATCAAAGTTAATAGGACTAGGGGTGTATATCAATGACTGGGTTTTTGCCATGATTAGATTTTTAGAACTACCAATACTATAAGCCAAAAAAAGCAAAAATAGTTATGCAATATGTTTGGTGAAAAATCCATTGACATAGAAAAACAAAGTGAAATAGAAAATTTAACATTAGGAAGAGAAGAAAATCAAGAAGATATATTTTGACATATTTAAAGCTTCTTCATTTTGCTTGCTTTTTATACAGCCCCAAACCACCTTGGCATCAACCGTAGTGGCTGGGTTCTCTCACATAAATCATAGTCAGAAAATTTCCAGACATGTCTACAGAAAAATCTGATGTAGATAACTGCTCAACTAAAATTCTTTCTTGCTAATTGTCACTAGTTTGTATCCAGTTGACAAAAAATAACAAGCCTCTCTCATCAAAGCAGTTTTTTATCTACTTAAAGATTCCATTACTTAGGCTTTGATACAAGCAAAAGGGTTTGTGTTTTAAAATTCAGATCAAGGAAACAAAGTTAAGTATTTTTTTCCATTAGGTTTCTAGAAATGTATTTCAAAGGAGATAGCTATAATAGTGGTAATACTTTAGTATGACCATGAAGTGACTGGTTTTGTATCAACTTTACCTATTCTACACTCATTAGAGAGGAAGAAGCGTCAGTTGAGGAAATGCCTTCACAAGATCCAGCAATAAGGCATTTCTCAATTAATGAACAATGGAAGAGTGCCTAGCTCATAGTGGGTGGTGCCATCCCTGAGCTGAAAGCAGGCTGAGCAAGCCATGTGAAGCAAGCCTGTAATTAAGTAGCACCTCTCCTTAGCCTCTGAATCAGTTCCTGACTCCAGGAATCTGGTCAGCTTGAGTTCCTGTCCTGACTTACTTAGATGATAAACAGAAATGTGGACTTGTAAGCTAAACAAACCTTTTCCTCTCCAGCTTTCTTTTTGGTCAAGGTGCTTCATTGCTGCAGCAATAGAAACCCTAACTAAGAAAGAACCTCCTGGAACATGAACGTGATATTTTGAACTATAATGACCTTTGTTTTCCACAGACTTCTTTACATATGAAAAAATTAGTGAATAGAATGGCAGAGCAGAAAGCAGAAATGAGTTTGGGGCATAGAATGCCTCAGGAAGCAACCTTCCTACCATGTACTGGGTTCCTCTAGGCACTTTTTACTTGGACAGGAAATATACCTGTTTTTGTTATTAGATTATTAATTCTACAATTTCGAATCAATCATAGTTTCTAACTGATGTAAAGCAGGTAAACAATACTAAACTTAGGAGCAAAAAGTACAAAATGTTACAATATTCAGGCTGTGATAGCCAGTTACCCAGAATACTAGGTTAATAAGCTATGTCTAAACTAACTGGGAGGTGTGGTTCACAATTTCAAAGGTATGGAGAATTTCAGGTTATGTGGAGAAGTGCACAAAAAATGATTAAGAAGCAGAAATATATAACCTGTTAGGAGGCATCAGCAGAAACAAAGAGCATGGTAAATTTATAATACAAAATGCAAGTATTCGCACAAAGTACAAATTGCTTCACACTGGCCACATTTCTAAAGATGGTCATTATAGATTGTCTCTCTGGAGACTTTCCAAATAGTGTAGAGATGGCACACTGTGGAGGCGGGAGTTTGGGTTGAATCCAGCCTAAACACTGGTGGATGAACTGTACCACCTCCAGAAGTCCCTTCTGGCCCTATTTTAATATTTTATCTCACAGAGAGAAAGATATTGCTGTTTTGTTATTCTTCTGGTTTTATTCATCAAGGACTTTTGCTTCCCTTTTGCATATTGCAGATATAACTGATAAAGAAGAAAACAAATGGAAGGCACAGCACATTTTCTTTCAAGCTTGCTAAGATGTCTTTGCAGTAATGTGACTGAAGATAAGTCCATGTAGAGCTTCTACTCTGAGAACCCTGGCAAGCAGGAGCCATTTACTGAGCTGTGTAGTAAAAGTTTCCTTGGCACTCTCTACCCTTTTGCCCACCCCTTAAGTGGAAACATTCCATGTTCCAGCTAATGGAGCTTCAAACTGCTCATCTGAGTCTGTCTTCCTTGTGGCTGGCACTCAGAGGGCACAGGGACCTAATCTACAGGCAGCTCAAGAAACTCAGTTCTTTCTACAACTTTGGCAAGATGTGAGGAATTCAGTGTGGCAGGAAAGCACCCATCATTGGATTTAGTGTTCTTCTTAATCATAGTTGAAGCCATATCAATTCTCTATGAAAAAGAAAATCTTGGTTATTTGCTTTTCTTCAAAATATCTCTTTTTTTGGGAAGTGAATGAAAATTTATTTTTTTCCTCTGGTTTTGTATTTCACAAATGAACTAAAATTAATATTAGTACATTTTTATACACACGCAATTAAGCAAAATGCAAATTAGAACTTTTTTTTCTTAATTTCTAATATATCAACCTTTAAATATCACTTTTAAATGAAACTTATTGTGCCTAAATCCAGATACGTAAATACATTTAGGAGACTTGGGAACTCATGCATGTTTCTTTAACTCCACAGCAAATAAAGCAAAACATTAAACTATGCTGAAGCAACTGACACTTTGTGTTTAGAAGTCACCAGTCTCACAAAATTTCTTCACGTTTTTTACCTTTCTGAGTATTAGATCGTTCACTGAGGTATTCCATTGTGATAATGTCTTATCAAGTCGCTATAATAAAATGTTTGCGTCTCAGAAGCATAAGAAACAGAAACAGATCTGAGCAAGCCAACTTCTGATAACACTTCTCCACATAGCCTGAAATTCTCCATTCCTTTGAAGCTGTGAATCACGCCTCCCTCTTAATTTAGACATGGCTTATTAACCTAGTATTCTGGGTAACTGGCTATCACTGCCTGAATATTGTAACATATTGTACTTTTTGCTCCTAAGTTTAGTATATCACTGGTTCATAGAAGTTGTTGAGGATTTGTTCTCATATAGCAGAAAGGGGCAAAAGAGCTCCTTGATCCGTTTTCATGGGGTTTCTAACCTCATTACTGCCTACATACCCTTAGACACTTTGAAAATCCTTTTTATCACAGCAATAGCAAAAGTAACTAAAACAGAAAGTTTGTTCCAGAAAGTGAGGTCATTGTTATTACGACAAAATTATGTTTGGTTATTAAGCTTTTAAAAGTGATATATGAGCCTCGTTCTTGTGGTGTCTCTGACCCCTCTGATTCCTCCGATCCTTCCTCCCCCTCATCCTTAGGACTTTCTGAGCTCTGCCTAATGCTTGGCTGTGGAACTCAGCATCCACTCCCATCAGTTAATGGATGAAATCTTTCAGGTCTCTCTTATGATGATTATGTTAGGCTAAAGTCCCAAAAGGTCCTCCAGCAGGACAAACTGGTCCGAGGTTTTCTGGCTGGGTTGGTGTCCCAGTCCCTATACTTGACACTGTCTGGTTACAAAAGATGGTCATTTCAGGCTCTCTGTCCCCCATTACTAGGGGTCTTGGTTAGGATTACTTTTGTAGATTCCATGGAGTTTCCATTGCACTAGATTTCTATCTCTCCTCTGAAATGCCCCCCAGTTTCAGTAGTGTCTTCCAGTATTTTCTCCCTCCTACCTGGCACCTGCTCACTCCTGTTCACAACCAAAGTCCACAACCCCTGTCCCCAGTCCACCCAGGAAATCTATTTTATTTCCCATGGAGATCCTCCCCTTAAGAGAGTTCTCCCTTAAGCCCTCGTTATTTGGCCTCTCTGTTGTCTGTGGATTATAGCATGTTTATCTTTTATTTTACAGTCAATATCCATTTATAAGTAAGTACATACTATGTTTTTCTTTCTGGAACAGGGTTACCTCACTCAGGATTTTTTTTTCTAGTTCCACCTATTTGCCTGCAAATTTCATGATGTCTTTGTTCATAACTGCTGAGTAATATTCCATTGCACAAATGTGAACATTTTCTTTATTCGTTCTTTAGCTGAGGGACATCTAGTTTTTTTTTCCAGTTTCTGGCTATTATGAATAAAGCTACCATGAACATAGTTGAGCAAGTGTCCATGTGGTATAGCTGGATCTTGAGGTAGTTCAATTCCTAATTTTCTGAGGAATTTCCAATTGATTTCCAAAGTGGCTTTATAAGTTTCTACTCCAACCAGCAATAGAGGTCTGTTTGCTTCCCTTGCTCCACATCCTCACCAGCATGAATTGTCATTTGTGCTTTTGATATTAGTCATTATGACAGGTTGCAAGATGGAATATCAAAGTTGTTTTGATGTGCATTTCCCTTATAGCTCAGGATGTTGAACAGAGATCAGCCAGCCCTAGGGTGTCCGACCAAATCCTCAAGTCCTCTGTATATGTGTTGTGGTTGAGTAGCTTGGTGTTCTTGTGGGATTTCTAACAGTGGGAGAATGGGATGTTTCTGATTCTTTTTACCTATTTGTGGGACTCTTTTCCTCCTGCTGGGTTGTCTTGTCCAGCTGTGATGTGAGGTATGCTCCTGGTCTTACTATAATATGTTTGTCATGGCTGGCTGATGTCTCTGGGAGGAGAGGTGGAGAAGGGTGCGTCTGGGGGAGAGGAGAAATGATGAGGACAGGCTAGGGAGAGAGGAGGGTTGGGAAACTGCAGTTAGCATGTAATGTATGAAGGAAGAGTAAAACAATAGAACAAAAAAGAAAAACAAAGTAAAACAAACAAAAAACAGACAAAACAATAAGGGATAATCTGGTTTACAGAAGGAAGGTGGAAGAGCTTGGAAACTTGGACAAGAAAAACCACATAACACCATTAGTAGGGCAGAATGGGCCATTCTGATGGGAGCATGGAAAAGTAGAAAGGATAGAGGAGCACAGACCTTGGAGCCTAGGTGCTGAGGTTTCCAAAGAGAACTGGATTCTCCCAGGTCTACACCATTAAAATAATATTTTAGTGAAGAGTTTGGCTTTCATTTTCACTGGATCCTGATAACCTCAATGAGTTTGAATTTCTCAAAGATAATAGACTAATTTGCTTGTGTGGAGTTTTTCTTATTTCTTTTTGTCTTTTTGTTTGTTTGGTTGTTTTTTGTTTTTGTTTTTGTTTTTGTTTTGTTTTTTGAGACCAGGTTTCCAAATGGCTGTTCTGGACTCGCATTGTAGACCATGAAGTCTCGAACTCACAGAGATCCACCTGCTTCTGCTTCCCAAGTGCTGGGAATAAAGGCATATGCCACCATGTGGGAAATGTATGACAGAAAAATATAAAATGTGGAGTTTGCTGAATGGGAAAACATAAGCACATTAAATTTCCAAACCTTGTGCATGACAGACAGGAGTCTGCAATTGCTAAAATAGGAGCCTGTGTTGGCCTGTGCCTCAGCAAAGGTGCTCTGAGGGCAACAGTCCACATCAAAGGCTCTATCTTGGGAAAATAAAAATGAATTGATAAAAGAGTCTGGACCGAGAATGAGACTGTAGGGGTGCCCTGATCATTGATAATAACTGCCTAGGAAAGTATTTCCTCTGAGTCAACATCCAAAGGGGTCAGCCTACTACTGGGATGGAAGTAGAACTTGGCAAAGACCACCTATATGTTACTGGTTTGTAGTCCTGAAAAAAAAAATGCAAGATTGAAGGAAGCGTAGAGTCTTGCTCCAAAAATTCACTGAGTAGCTGAGGCCATGCAGACTGTGTCAGGGTCAGAGTGCTTGTAAAGAGGCTCTTAAAGCCCTTTGAGCCAAACCTAAAGAGCATGGGAGATCATAGGTCATGGGAAGTATCAGAAACATGGGATGTCTACTGAGGCACTGTGTACTGAGTGTGGCAAAACTGGAGGAATTGGGCTACTTAACCCATAGGAGTCCACTTAATTGCCTTATAAGTCCTAATTGTCAGAGATGGAACTGCTGGGGCTTGGTGTTTGCTCGACCATTTTCATTCTTGTTTTGGTTTGATCATTATTTCCGTACCCCTATTTTTACCTCTTGTAATAGAGATGTTTATTATGTTCCAGTATATGTTGGAAGTGGGCCATTTTTGTTTGATTTTATATGCACATACAGTTAAGAGATTGACTTGAGTTTCAGATGAGACTTAGATTTAAGGATCAGAGCTATTAAAGACTAAGGAGGACTTTTGAATGTGCATAGAGTGCATCTTGTTTTATAACATGGACACTACATATGGAAACAAGGCATTGAATGCTGTGACTTAACAGAAATTTTCTTTGGAGTGTTAAGTTGACAAGCGGTGACTTTACAATGATTAATGTTTATTGTCAACTTGGCAGGATCTAATTCACCTAGCAAACAAGCTTCTGGAGATTCTTGGAGAATTTTTTTTTAGATGAGGTTAACTTCTCAACATGCCTATGAGATATTATCTTGAGTAAATTAGTTGAGGTAAGAAAAGCTGCCCTAGATGAGGGTAGCACCATTTCTTGGACTTGAATCCTGAACAACACAAAAATGAGGATGGTGTCTGAGCATGAACATTCAACAGCATATTCTTCCTGAACATGGATGAAATATACTAGCTGCCTCACATCTCTGCAATCCTGACTTTCTTCCCACAATGGACAGTACCCTACAGCTGTGAGCCAAACCAAACCTTTCCCCTTAAATTCCTATAGCTATAAATGTGGCATATTTATTTCTGTTGTTTTGTATAGTATTTACTGTTATAAGAGAAAGAACCATTTGTTGGACTGACAGAGGGAGCTGTTGGGGGGAAGAGGGTGGAAGGGTGGGACAGGAGGGGGGGAGTAGGGAAGGGATTGTGACTGAGATGTAACTTGAAGAAATACAGAAATAAAGTATAAAAAATATAATTCCAGATTTGACTCAGCAAATTATAATTATTTTAAATAATTATAGTTTAATTCTTGTCAGAATGATACCATGCTATTTTTATATCAAAATTTAAGTTGTTCTTCACAGAATATTTTTTTTAACAAATATTTCTATGAACACTGATTCCTAAGTTTGTAGAATCACTTATTTTTCTCAAGGGGATACAACCCTAGGTCGGATGGTGACATTGAGTTATGCATACTTGTTATTCAATTGCTCAGTTTGTTGTCCATTCAGCACATTCTTTTTTCTTTTCTTTCAATTACCAAAACTGACAAAGAATACAGAGTTAGCTCAAAATTGTCTCTCAGTTGATTTCCTCCCTGCCTCCTTACTGGTTGGAGAATGGGTAAGGAAAATATTGTAAGCACTTTCCACTAGAGACAACTACCAAATGAAAACTCAAGTTCACAGTTTAATCCCTGCACTTACATAGTGTTCTGTGTGACACCTGAGGATAAATCTCAGCATGAACATCTTGCTTTAATTCCTTGCTCTTTAGAGCGTCATGCTGTGTATGTCAGAAACAAAATAATGAATCATAGATTTGGTCTCTTATGTAGAGAGTTGAGTAACAGTTTGCTTCAATTCATACTTTTGAATGATATTTGAAACAGTCAATTATTTTCCAAAGTTGAGGAACAAGAGGACAAAATTTAAACATCGTAAGTTAGTACTTTAGTAGCTTACCAATGCTGGGGCACTGGTGGTTATAAATAGTAAATACATCTTTCAAAAGATCTTCTCCCATTCGGAAAAGGATTCCCTCAACAGGACAGCCCAGGCTCCCTCCATGACCTTCACATAGATGTTGTCTATCACATATATGTTGTCTATCTAAGCGACACGTTAAACACAACTACATAAGATGGGAGCTGAGCAAAATCAGAACAGAGAACTTTTCATCTCATTGTCTTGTGGTTATAAAATGTACCAATTTTCTTTCTAAGAATAGTCAACCTGACTTGTTACAAAGTTGTAAACATCCTAGCTTCCATCTGCTCAGTGTTAAACACGATGAGATAGCACCCTTATAATACTATTGTGCATATATTATAGTATCGCTTTTTATTCTCTTGCCCTTTTAAATTTTATTCAATGCATTTTAAATGGGTTATGCTTCTTGTGTCTTTATTCTAATGTAATTGCTCTTTGATAATATTTCTTTTCAGCTTCAAGGTCAAAGGTCTTCATTTTCATCCTTTCCAAAGAACTCGGAGTTCTCACAAGCATCTACTGCTCAGCCACAGATTCATCCTTGCAACAAACAGATCACTGGTTTCAAATGCTCATTATTTTATTACCATACACAATTTTTGGAGTGACACGCAAATCAGCCATCAGCTCTCTTGGGAAATCTCTGCATTCCTGCAAACAAAATTAGATATTCCTCATTTATTCTTCCTCAGCAATTATTATCTCTCCATTATACCACATAAACTCCATGAAGGTAGAACTTTCTGTATTCCCAGCTCAGATACATGTCTGGCATACTGTCAGTGCTCAATAAAAGTTTAACTCACATTAATGAAGGAGATACAGGGAATCTTTTACCTTTTTACTGGCACATTTTAAAACTCCATTTCTTTGTATTTATAAATTATTATATGTTGCATCAGTTTTTATATCATATCAGGAAGAGATATATGATGGAGGTATAAAAATAAATAATTACTCCCAAAGCTCATGAGTATTCATATGAATTGACTATTTTTAAAATGGTGTAAAATTAACATTTTTTCTTCTTTTAAGGAAAGATTGACATTGGTGAGGAAGGTAATTTATCTGGTTTGTTTTCCAGATAAATTACTCACAATGGTTACAATAAGTTAACAATAAGTTACTCCTAGGCAATGGTTCCATTAAACCACTAGTAAAGACTTTAAGAACTCTACCATGGAGGGCTGGAGAGATGGCTCAGCGGTTAAGAACACTGGTTGTTCTTCCAAAGGACCCAGGGTCAAATCCCAGCACCCACATGGCAGTTCACAGCTGTCTGCAGTTGCTGGGCGTGGTGGCGCACGCCTTTAATCTCAGCACTAGGGAAGCAGAGGCAGGTGGATCTCTGTGAGTTCTAGGCTAGTCTCTGGTCTACAAAGTGAGTCCGTGACAGCCAAGGATACACAGAGAAACCCTGTCTTAAAAAAAAAAAAAAAGAATTCTACCTAAGTGGTTTGGAAAGTTTGGAAAATACCAATAATAATAATAATAATAATAATAATAATAATAATAATAATTCCTTACTCAGGGACTAAATGTCCACATTATAGCAATTATTAACCCTAGTCCTACATACACATGAAGTAAAAATACAATGTATATTCTACTGGTGGAGCTGTGACACATTTCTTAATTTCATATATTAAAAAAAAAAAACAGAATATAGACACCTCAGCAATAATGAGAAGTACATGATATACCAGGATTTTTATATAGGTAGAGATTGGTTCACATGTAGAAAGATATTACTATAGCTAATTTGAAAAATGATGTTTTAAGAGAGAAATAGAGTAAAAAATGATTGGTACATAAAGATCTAGTTTGAGGCTGATGCTGTAGCTCACTTGATACAGAACTTGGATTAATTCCCAGAATTGCAGAAAGGAACTATATGAGATCATGCCTAGGATCCCAACAAATAAGGCTCTCCAAGTCCTGAGGATTTGGAGTTTTAAGGTAGTGAGGTGGAAGCAAAGAATTAAACAAACAACAAATTGATAAGGAAATGTTTAATTAATTTATTTAATTGGTATAAATGCTTTCTCTGCAAGTGTATTGCAAGTATGTTTGTGCACCTCATGTGTGCCTGCTACTTGAGGAAGATAGAAGAGGGTCTTAGATTCCCTGGATCTAGAATTGCTGATGGCTGTGAGTCATCATATGGGTGCTGGAAATTGCATCCTGGTCATCTGCTTTCACTTAACTGAGCCAACACTATAGCCTCTGTCTTTTATTTGAGATCATCCATAAACAATTAGTACATTGATACATGTTTTTTTCAAATGGGCAATTTTTATTTAAATAACTCATCTTCAAGACTGGTGTGCTTGGAGAGAGATTATGAGCAAAGTATACCCTCAATATTAATACAAGATGTAATTTATCAAAAAGGAATTCTTTTTGATGGACAATAAAGAATGTTTAATTATCCTTTAGAATTTTGAATTACAATGTAAAGTAATTGGCCATCTTTCCCCAGCATCTGGATAATTGACTATCTAGTTGTCTCAGAAAGTCGACATGTTCAAATGGATTGTAAAATTTGAGTTCCAGGTGTCCAATATGTTTCAGAATTAAAATATGCTTGCTGCAAAGCCTGAAGATTTAAGTTGATCCATGCCCCACATGGTAGAAAAAAGAGCCTGAAACTTGTACTACGCTGTCTCACAGACCATTAGCTTAGGAACCACACCTAATAAACACATCTTTAGAAGTCTTATATTGGTACTGCCAATGAGAATTTCTGGAAAGAAGCAGTGCCAGCAAAGACTGATTGAGTCATTAGAACTGTAGTGATGAGGAGAAGTTGAGTTGCAGTATGTCCAAGATAATTACCTTATTTTGGTTTAGCTCTGTTCCCATGAATAACCATTCCTTGCCCAACTCTCTTTTGGGACGAGCATCCTGTGACTAGCAGATGAAACCATTTTGGAAGCTATTAACTTAGCACAGAAAGATCTTCTACATGCCCAAGTTATAAAACTCTCATCATTTAGCATCCAAGGGCAATAGGAAAGCTTCCCCATCAGGCTGCAAACACCTGTCTGGTGTTTCCATCAATGTGTTTGAAAATTGTCTTTATTTATGCTTTCTTTGTTTTGTTACTGTAAAAGTTTCATGAAACTGTTTCCACATGAGAACATAGAATTTATGGAAACATAAATCTATATTTTTAGGCCAAAGATCCTCAATTTTAGCTCTAGAAAAAACTGTTTCTTGTATTATTTAAGGAGAGCACTGCCTGCCATTTGCACACCAACAATATAGAAGCAGATTTTAAGTTAAACAATATTTATAAAACTCTGACCCTAAAATAACTATGCATGCTTTTATACATAAATTAACATGCATATGTTTCCATGAATATCCATGTACAAATGTAGATATATGCTAACAAGCTTTCAACAGTGCACAATCTTAATGTTATGTATATGTCATGTTCCAGTATAAAGAAAATTACTTTCTCTTGAAGACTACATATTGTATGAAATAAAACAAAACTCCACTAATGGGCAAATCTTACAGATTATTTCACATTCACAAAAAGTGATGATTTATGGGAAAAAATAATTATTCTTTCTAGGGACTGTGTATATGTGTGTTTGTATATCTACACAGGTTTGTGCATGGAGTTATGTGGAGTCCAAACATCAGTGGTGAACATCTTCCTCAATCATTCTCCACTTTATGTTTTTGCTTTAAGGTCTTTTACTGAATCTCATGGTCATTGATTAAGTTAGACTGTTTATCCAGGAAACCCTATAAATCCAGGAAATCCTATGATTCCTGCAGTTTCTTCCTTCCTAGAACTCATTATAGGTAAACATCATTCTAAGTCTGACATTTACAGGGTGCTGGGGCTTGTCTGGCAAGGTCCTTGTGTGGCAGCAAATATTTTGCAGGATGAACCATCACCCTGGTACTTTATAAGGATTATTGCTTTGTTTCTGAGACATAAGATGTTCTGGAAATCAAGTTGTATCAAATGTCACAGTCCTAAATCAATCCCCAGCCTTAATTCTAATCTTAGCTCTAAACTATCCTTGATCTATAACACTTTACTTGGGTTTTGTTTTGATTGTTTGTTTGTTTAGTTTTGGGCTTTTTTGTTGTTGTTGTTGTTGTTTTCCGAGACAGGGCTTCTTGTCTATCTCTGGTTTTCCAGGACTCACTTTTTAGAACAGGCTGGCCTCGAACTTACCGAGATCTACCTGCCTCTGCCTCCCAAGTGCGGAACACTTGTTCTTATACTAAAAATAGTCAAAAACAAAACAACAAATAAACAACAAAGTGACTGAAAAAAACCAAACCAACATAAATTTTTATTCCCATTCTGAAATAGGGAGATGGGACAATTGGGCTCCAAGTTATATTTTAGATTAATTTTATTTTAGGAAAATTGATTGCACATGAGATATAAACAAGGGGGTTAAAATTAGTAAATATCCAATGGTAAGTCATTATAGAAAATAAAAGCTACCATTTCCCTTGGCCCATTCTGAACAATTTCTTGGTTACAAATCTCTACAAGCCTCTGTTTTTATATTTCCAGGAGACTTAAAGAATCCATTCAAGGAATCCAGGGACAACTGGACAAGGGAAACCTCAGCAGAAAACAGATCAGACACCGAAGAAGACTAGCGGCCCAGACAATCTAGCCTTGCAGACTCCCTCAATAGCTGTTTCCTCAAAAGTCTACACCCACAACTCAAAATCATTAAGATCATTCAGCTCCACCAACTGCTCCAGCCAGAACTTCAGTAAAGGCCTGAAGATCAGCTTCTGTCTACAAACTTATTAGGATATCTAAATAGCTAAGCACAAAAGGACTGAACATCAAATGATTCTATTAACATTTTTAACCACTTTTCCATCCCTATTTGAGCCCCAAAAACTCATGGAGATGGTTAGATAGTAGAATGTTAAAGTCAGGGGCCAAATACATATGGACTGGACATTGAGAATGTATGCTAAGCCATATAACTCTCAGAATTGTGGCCTATTTGTTTCAGTTGTTTTGTACTGTATTTATTGCTATAAGAGAAAGAACCATTTGTTGGACTGAAAAAAAAAGAATTATGCATTCTGGGGGAAGGGTGAGAGAGTAGGAGGGTGGGGCTGGGAGGGTGGAGGGAGAGGGCTGTGATGGAGATGTAACTTGAAGTAATAAATAAACATTAAAAATAAAAAAATAAATATCTACAGAATGTTTTAAAACAATTTATCATAAGACTTTAACCAAACAAATATAAAAAGTTAACTATACATTTTAATTGTCTGCTTAGTCTTTATAGTAAATGCATTTGAATTCATGACAAGAGACTGAAGGTAAAGGAGCATATATTCCCAATGCCAAATTCAAGCTAGGATGTCAAGTAAGGATTGAGTGCAATTAAAAATTAATGCTATTATTTGAAGGAAATATATATTTATGTGTGTGTGTGTGTGTGTGTGTGTGTGTGTGTGTGTGTGTGAAAACTTGCAAAAGAGTGTGGCATTTCTATGCATACACTGCATGGATCGGAGGTAACTGTTTCTCATCTTTCATTCCTTATGGATTTCAACTCCTCACATATTTAATACCCTTTAGTTTCAAGGGGCCCTGACTATTTAATGGAATGAAACTCTGTGGGTTATATAGTTGTGTTTTTCTAGTGACACGGAAATTGGAAGAATTTTTCTCAGGAACTTACAAAGTTTTGACATTATTTTAAGAGAATAGGAGCAGACTGTATCTGGAGAATGCCACCCTCCCTTGCTCCGACATGCATTGCTTCTGTGAGCAGCTAACAAAATCTAACAGGGGTTAGAATTGCAAAGAATCCCTCTTTCAAACGAGCACCCAAAATGTGGATATAATCAATAATCTTAAGAAGATGAAATTTAAGGTTGCATTTTTATATATGCTGTGGTCTGATCTGTGTCAGCTCCTTCCAGCACCCTCCATGTCTGCATGCAGATCTCACATTTTATCATATGTCTTTTATTGCTCCTGAACTTTCGATAGGGAAATATTGCTACTACTTTGAAATGTTATGTAGTAAGACATGAAATTTTGAAAATAGAATGTGGTTATTTTGACAGTTCTTATTGCTAAAAATCTTACAAATGAATTCCTGAACATAACTATGCCCATATAAAAATCCATTTTTCCATCAAATGGAACCAAATTATGGAGATTAAAATATCTGTATTACAGAAAATCATTAATAATAGATTTTTTTTATTATTTTGACTAGAAAGGAATTGATTTCACCAGGAAACATTCAGAAAACAATTCACTAAACACAAAAGCATTTCCAAGACCAGAACATAATGTTCAAATCTTTAAGCTTTACTTATTATTAATTTTCATAATGACTATAAATATCCCACCAAATGTACTTTGAATCATTAGAAGAAAGGACCAAATTTGTTTCTGAGTCATGGCTTAGGCTTGACTAATGGGTGGGATATAATAATGGGTGTAATTATTTAAATTAGAGTACATGCTCAGAAAGCAACAAGTTTTTTTGTTTGTTTTTTTAAGACAACAATGTTAGGAGAAATAATTCAGATGAAGTACTCAGCACAGCCATGCAATGTGGACTTAACCACTTCTTTTCTTATTTGCTATCTATAGTAGAAAGGTCCCTAATTTTTTAAAGAAATAAACACTACTAATTTTTTTTAATTCAAGATACATCTCAATCACAGCCCCCTCCCTCCTCTCCTCTTGGTCCCACCCTCCCACCCGCTTTCCCCTAAATTCTTGACAGGGATGGTCCTGGATTTGGTGCTTTCAGAAACCACATTTCCATGGAGTATCAGGAAGAAGAAAGCACTCTGGATGCAGGAAGAGAGACTTGGCTCATAAGGCAATTTTGTTGCGAATCAGCCACTTTTGCTTCTTTAAGACAGAGCACATACATTGTGCAACTCTCCTGATCTATGAGAGAATTTTTTTCTGTCCATGTCTTGGATGCCAATCAGTTACACACAGTTCTGAATTTATCTTCTCAATGAGAAAATGTTTAGTCACTCAATCTGGAATGGCATATCTTTTAACCTTGATCCTACTATTCTACATAAAAAAGAGGCAATTGGGGGAACCATTTTCTGATATAAACAGCAAATGTAAATGTAACTGCATTGTTATTAAGTCTAAGTACACCCTTCTACAAGGTAGTGCCCCTGTGTGAACATTCAAAAGATAGTGAGTTTCTCTGGGAAAATTGGAAATATCCTGCTGGTGTCTGTTCCTATATCACACACTACCCAGAGCTCAGATTAATCTATCCAGTTTTATTATGTTGCATTTTTCTTCTCATGTATGTATACGTGTATCCATGTATAGGTCTATACATATGCCATCAAATTTCAGGGATTTTTAGTTGCAGGCAGCTATGAGCTCCTTCTCATCTGTACTGGAAATTGATCTCACACCCTCTCCAACAGTAGCACACTCTTAGCCACTAATACATCTATCCAACTCTGTCTCTACAATTTTTTAAAACCTCCTCTATTCCATGTAGCTTACTGACCCTAACATAAGAAACGTATTCTGGTTTGCATCATGGCTTCAGTGACCTACTATAGAGAAATTTGATCCTGTTGTTTCTTTCCGGGGCCCATCTTTCAATCTCTCTATATAGAAATCAGACTCTGTCTCAATGTCATTACAATCTGAGCGGAAGCTCATGTCTTAAACGCCATTTCATGTTTGTTATCCTCCTCTCTACCCCTACCAAGGGGCTCCAGAACTTCCCTTTGACTAAACCCGAAGGAATAAATATATAGCAGAAGGAAAGAAAAGGTTGTTCCTCATAGCTCTGTCACCAACCCTAGTGTACTGCTTCTTACTACGTGACGGACAGTTATGTTCCAAAAACTGGGATAGAGGCCTGGTGCTAAGACAAGTGTACAGTAGACATGAGATTTGGAGCAAGTACCCCTAGGTACAGGCACCTACACCCTGTGCTGGCCCTGGCCTGCACTCTCTCAACTGGTGAGCAGACAATTAGAAACAGGGAAAGGTGTGGGAGTTTTCTTCTTTTACCCAAGGCTGCCCCAATCCCCCTTAGCTTCACAGGCTCTGATGCTTCTCATTCTCATGTTTCCTTTCCTGGAACCCATCCTCAGTATTTTAGAATGCCCCAGTTTCACCCTTTATTTTAACTTTTTCTTTGTAGAAATTATAGTCTGATATTTAAAAACACATTAAAATTTCAAGAAAGTTAATAGTATAGTAAGACAGAACTAGTATGAAAAAAGATACTTCCTGTGAAAGTGAAGAAAATGGTGTTTTTATAGAATGAGGAAAAAAAGAAAAAATACATTATGTAAGGAAATAGAAACCAATATTACTAACAGTAAAATGCAATGTTGAATCTGTATTACGTATGAGTTATAGTTAAATGATTTATTTGATGAGCAAGAACAACAAAGAAAATACATTGATTTAAATATAAAACTGTAGGAGTGTTCCTGCTAATGTTTTGTTTAAGACCAGGATTGAATAAACAGGCTTGTCAGATGTCAATCTATAGTGATAATGACTCCTCTCCTCTGCTCAAAAGAACAATTTTGTATGAAATAGTTTTTTAAAATCCCAGCTTCAAAATCTGGATATGTGTTTGCAAATGTGTTTTTCAATAAAATGTGATAATTACACCTTCAAACTTCATAGTAAGAGACTGGCAATAAGACCTATGCTCTTTCAATAATGGCCTCAACTACAGTTGAAAGAAAAGGCGTTTAGATTTTTCTTTGAATTTTTGTGATTATACAAAGTTGATACTTCAATTACATTGTTCCATAACAGACTCACCCTGGCAATGCACTCCTTCGTCAAAGCCGTCTGGGCAGTCTAACACTCCGTTGCACAGCAGTGACAAATGCACACATGCACTGGAACCAGGACAAGCAATGTGATTCAAGGGGCACTTGATCTTCACCTTCTCAGGACCTTTAGGTGAGAAGAAAGAAAAGTCTGTGTATTAGCTTTATTTTTCCAAGTGTAAGAATTAAAAGCTTTAATTGGGAAATAAACTGCAGACAACACTATCAAAGCACAGCTCCAGTCTTCCAAGATATAAGATGCTCTGTGTGAATAGAAATTTCATTTTCAAAGGTATGCAGCACATGGAATTTTATACTTTTATTTAAAATAATTCATTAAAACATAAATGCCCTTCTCAGCCATTAAAACATCATGGATTGCAAGCCTTAGGATTGGTTTTCTTTATCTCTTATTCTTAGATAAATTTGGAAAGGATGTCAAGCTCCTTCAGTCTCAATTTTCTTGATGGTGAAAGGTAGTTCATGATATTTTTTTCAAAACATCATTTTAGATTTAATTTGAGTAGCAAATGAGGGGTGTTATCGTAGTTAAGTAAAGAATGTTCTAACAGTGAGAGTTGCCCTTATAAGCACCTTCTTTTCTGTTGTGGACTCCTAAAGGAGGAAACCTGATACTTTCATGTTTACTTTAATCACTTAGATGAGACAATGTAATAATGAAGAAATAACCAGGGTCATATGGAATTACGGAAAGTGAAGAAAAGTGTGCTTTTATAGAATGAGAAAACAAAAAGAAAAAAATACATTACATAAGGAAATGCAAACCAATATTACTAACAGTAAAATATACTGTTGAATCCTTATTAAGTATGAATTATAGATAAATGACTTGTTTGATAAGCAACAGCAATAACAACAGCAAGAAAACAGCTTTTCTCCAATCTTTTGCATTTTGATTTACATAAAAAATGACTCCTAATGCCTTACCCTTATACTGATAGATTAATACATCTCTCAACACTTTTAAGAGATGGTTTTTTTTTCCATTTTGGTTATAAAACAGAAACTCACACTTGTCAGGGTGCAAAGAATAAGAGACTGAAATGTTCAATAATTATTGGGACATCTATATAACATTCACTTCTCCCAAAGACACAAGAGTCATTGTTGAAGAGAAAGCCAAAAAGAGTGTAAGATACAAAATTGGCAATGACTACAAGAAAGGATCTTTTAGACACATAAGGGGAGCCACTTCATATGTGAATTCACAGTATTTGCCATGGTATGAACAAGATGTATGCAAACTCAAACTAGACCTAATCCCATGATGGAGAGGATAGGTGGGCATGAAACTGCATCTGGCCATGGAAATACTGGCAACTGATAAATGCTAGGAGAGCCCTAAGTTTGATGATTTCCTGCCTTCTGCTCCTCTTGGGAGTGTTTGCTTCTTCTTTTTTTTTTTTTCCTAGCTCTTCCAGTTCTGCTATTAAGTTGCTAATATGAGCTGTCACAATTTTCTTTTGAAGGCATTCAGTGCTATGAACTTTCCATGTAGCACTGCTTTCATTGTGTCCCATAGGTTTGGGTATGCTATGTGTTCATTTTCGTTGGATTTTGGGAAGTCTTTCATTTCCTCCTTTATTTGTTCTCTGACCCAGTGGTCATTGAGAAGAGAGAGTTGTTCAGTTTCCATGAATGTGTAGGCTTTTTGTTATTTCTGTTGTTTTTGAAGGTCAGCATTAATCGATGGTGGTCTAATAAGATATGAGGGGTTGTTTCGATTTTCTTGTATCTATTGAGGCATGCCTTGTGTCTGACTATGTGGTCAATTTTGGAGAAGGTTCCATGAGGTGCTAAAAAGTAGGTCTATTCTTTTGTGTTTGGGTGAAATGTTCTGTAGATATCTATTAGGTCCATTTGGTTCATGACCTCTGTTAATCTCATTATTTCTCTGCTTGGTATCTGTCTCATTGGTGTGAGTAGGGTGTTGAAGTCTCTCACTATTAATGTGTGGGGATCAATGTGTGGTTTAAGCTTTAGAAGAGTTTCTTTTACAAATGTGAGTGTGCTTGTATTGGGGGAATAGTCAGCATTGATATATCATCAAGTTTTTCCTTTAACAAGTATGTAGTGCCCTTCCCTATCTTTTTTGGTTGACTTCAGTTAAAAATCTATTTTATTTGATATTAGTATGGCTATTCCAGTTTGCTTCCTGGGACCATTTGCTTGGAAAACCTTTTCCCAGCCCTATACTCTGAGGTAGAGTCTATCTTTGTTAGTGAGATGTGTTTCTTGTATGCAGCAAAATGATGGGTCTTGTTTACGGATCTATTCTGTAAGCCTGTGTCTTTTTATTAGGGACTTGATTCCATTGATGTTGAGGGATATTAACTACCATAAATTGTTATTTCCTGTTATTTTTATGTAGGTGGTGTTTGTGTGTTGCTTTTGTTTTAGCTGCAGTGGAGTTTTGCACTTCCTCTGTTTTCTTGGGTGTAGTTATTGTCTCTGGATTGGAATTTTCCTTCTAGGATCTTCTGTAGAGGTGGATTTGTGGATAGATACTGTCTAAGTTTGGCTTTTTCATGGAATATTTTGTTTTCTCCCTCTATGTTGATAGAAAGTTTTGCTGTGTATAGTTGTCTGGGCTGGCACCTATGGTCTCCTAGGGCTTGTAGGACGTTCACCATGGCCCTTCAGACTTTTAAAGTTTCTGAAGAGAAGTTAGGTGTAACTTTGATGGGTCTGCCATTATACATTACTTGACCTCTTTCTGTAGCTTTTAATACTCTTTCTATGTTCTGTATATTTGGAGTTTCAATTGTTATGTGGCTAGAGGAATTTATTTTATGGTCTAATCTATTTGGTGTTCTGTATTCCTCTTGGAATTTTACTGGCATGTTTTTATTTAGTTTGGGAAATTTTCTCCTATGATTTTGTTAAAGATGATTCCTGGCCTTTGGAGTCAGGAGTCTTCTCTTTCATCTATGCCTATAATTCTTAGGTTCCACCTTTTCATTGAATCCTTGATTTCTTGGATGTTGTGAGTGAGAACTTTTTTAGATTTCTCATTTTCTTTGGTTTTTGTACTAATTTTTTCAATTGAATCTTCTAGGCCTGAGATTCTGTCTTCCATCTCTTGTATCCTATTTGTGATAATCATGTCTGTAGTTCTTGTTCTCTTTTCTTGGTTTTTCACCTCCAGGATTGTCTCTGCTTGTGTTTTCTTTATTGTTTCCATTTACAATTTCAAGTCTTGAACTGTTTTATACATTTTATATGTTTCCTGCTCCAATTTGATTGTCTTTGTCTGCAAATCTTTCAAATATTTTATAGCCTTGTCTCTTTCCCATTCATGTTTGACAGAGTTAGCTGGGATGTTGTAATGGAATTCTCCATTACTTTCTTTTGTAAAGTTGTGGATTCTTTAAATTCTTTCAGGAATTTATTTCCTCTTGTAAGGCATCTATCATTTTCCTAAGTATAGGTTTGTCATCATTTTCATGGGTTTCAGCTGTGGTGGGATAGTCAGGGCTTGCTGTACTACCATAGCTGAATTTTGTTGGAGTCATATTTCCTTGACTTTTGTCAATTCTGTTCTTCACTGGCCTTTAGCCATCTGGTTGTTCTTAGCTGTTTGTTCCTGGTGCCTTCTCAACTTGGTGCCAAGGAGGGAGCTTTGGTGTAGAGGCCATATAACTTGATGATCTGTAGCTCTCCACAGGCTGGATGGGGCCTTGTGTTGGGGCTGTTTTTCTGTGTGCCTCCCAGAGCTCACTCCTTCCTGTTGTGTCCCAATTGGGAACTCAGGTCAGAGGTTGGGGTAGTATGTGTTATTCCCACCTGCAGGTTCCTGAGATCCAGCTTGTCTTCTTAGTGATCTCAGTGGGGGTTGGCATGACACAGATTGTAGGCTAGAGCTCCAGTTTCCCTGTAGCTTATGTGTCAGGACCGTGATCATGATCCTCCCAAGCTGCTCTCAGGGTTTATCAGGTTCAACATGTGCTGTATATCCAGAAGCACTGTAATCTGATACAACCCATATCACCTAGGTGGTGAGCAATGGCAAAGGATTGTTTCACTGCTCCAGAGTTGGAACTCTCTGTGTTGTAGCCTGGGTGTTCAGCTGAGAGTCAAGGTACGTGGTAGCAAGAAGTTCTGATGGGGAGTTCACACCCTGTCCACAGTGCTTGGATTCAGGGATATCAGCTGCCTTTTCCCTGTCAGAGGTACTTTGTTCCAGAGTAGCCTGTCTAGGTTGGCGGGGCTTCTAACAGATTCTTTGTAGCTAGGGTGTCAGGACTGTGATTATGGACCTCCCAAGCTACACTGAGGGGGATTGTCTCAGGATCAACCTGTATCTCTCTGTCAGTACTGTTGTCCCACTTAGCCTGTCCTCCCTGACAAGACACCACAGCCCAGGGCTACTTCATATCTCTGGGCAGAGATCTCAATGCCCTGGACTGGAGCTGTAGACTAAGTGCCCTGCTAGAGTGGGCACGGGCAGGGAGTTCCAAAATGGAGTTCACAAGGTGTCTATAGCTCTTGGACTCAGTGAATCTCAGTTGGCTTTTCATTGCCTGAATCACTGTGTTCCAGTGCAGCCTGCCTGGGTCAGTAGAGGCTGACAACAATTCCACTGTAGCTAGGGTGTCAGGACTGTGACCATAGTCCTCCCAATCTACTCTCAGACGAGTCTCAGAGCCACCCTGTGCCTCTCAGATTGAAGCTCTGAGAACCAGTGCAGCCTGGTTTCTCTGACTGCAGACAATGGTCAAGTTCTATGCTTCACTGCTCTAGGCTGATACATAGATGCTTACCCTGAGTGCACAGCAGAAAGCCCAGCCAAAGGGCCGAGCAAGGGGGCAGGGCAGGGAGTTCCAATATATAGTCCATATCCTGTCCACAGCACACTTGGGCTCAGGGAAGCTCAGCACTTGTTAGTTTGATCCCTCAGTTACTGGTCAGCCAGATGCCACCAAGCAGCAAATCTCAGGGAGATTCGCCCTCAGTCTTACCATATCTTGGATGATCTTCTCCTGGGTGTCAGAATGCCTGCACAGATGCTGTGGACTCAGGAAACCCAGGAGAGCCTCTGTTTGGAGGTCAAAACCATCAGCTGACATCGTGAAATGATTCAATCAGCTGACTCTTCCACCTCAGTGAGGAGTGCACTCTCCCAGAGGGAAACTGTACGTTTCCCATGTCTGGCGTCTCTGTTCTTCCAGTTCCTATATTTCCAGTACAGAGTTCTTTATTGTACCTGGCTTTGCTGGGTAAGCTCAGATAGGCTTGCACCTCACAAACTGCTGTTCAGCAGGAGTATGTCTCTGTGGTGGTCTAACCGGCCTTCCTGATGATCAGAATGTGTTCGAGCTTATCGCTGTCATCTTGCCCCCCACCCACATCTTCATTATTGAAAAACAATATATAGAATGATGAGATTCTTCTTACCACTAACACACAGGATCAAGATAGAAGCTAATCAGAAGCAGAGAAATATGTGTTTTCATTATCAACCAGCTGGAGGATTCTTTACTCTCATCTTCCTTTCCACTGTTACTATGGAAACTACAATGTAGCTCAAATTTGGCTAGTTATGTTTCAGCCAATCCTTCCAGCCAATCCTTCCAAGAGTCTCATAGTAAAGTATATTAAGACAGCCATATTAAACCAGAGGTTCTTTTTAAAAAGGGCACTTCACTTTGAGAGTTAAGTACACAACTGAGTATAATAGTATCTTAAGTGCTTTGATCAGTGTAAGAATTACTTAATTCAAACAGAGCAAAACTCATATACATACATACACACTCAACAGACACCCAATTTTGTGTGTGCATAGAGAGATAATATTAAAAGATATAGATATAAATATTGATATATTCTTCTAGGAAATGGGTGGACCCAAGCAGATGTATAAAAGTAAATGAAGCACTGATTTTATAATAATTTCAAGTAATATTTGTAAGATTAACATGAAGCAAATTAATTTAAAACTAAAATTATGAAACTATATATCTATTGTCAATAGTTACAAAGTAACCCTAGCAAAAACAAAGCCTGAGTCCACCACGAGTTTACTCCCAAGAGACCCAGACAGGGAGCTAACCTATGACAACCACCAGTCCAAAACCAGGCAAGTACCAGGACAGGACACCCAGGGCAGGAAGCAAGCCAGAGAGTAGAAGAACCCTGAATGGCACCAAGGACCCCAAATTTCTTGGCCACTCAGGAGTGCTGGGCAAGAAGCAGTCCCGAGACAATCATCAGACTGGTACTGGGGCCTGATAGGGAGCTATCAGTCTGAGATGAACTGAACATTCTGGTGCCATGAAGGCCTAGGAGTCATGCAGGGACATGACCCCTGAAGGTAACATAATAGCACTTCTGAGACCACACCTGAGACAAGCCCAGAGACTCAGAGACTCCAGAGACTGGTTAAGATGAACAAGTAAGTTGTGGAATAATGGAAGAGAAAGAGTAATAGAAGGATGTGGTCACAATTAAGAAAGGCAGTACTGGAGACTTAAGGGTAGTGACAATCAACCCGATATTAGAAACTGGTGATGCCACCTAGGACCATGATAAGACTCTGTGTTCTATGCTGTCAACAGGAGCTTTGTATGGGTCCACAGTCCTGCAGCTGGGGTCTATTATCACCAAAAGTCAGGTGGACATCCCATGTCAAGGCTGACATCTGGTGACATGTTGATGTTTGAGGGTTATGCAGATCTAGCCCACATCCTAAATGATCATCATGGGATAACTAGCCTTAGAGACTTGAAACCAGAAGAGCTGCCCCTCCCCCTAGTCAGCTGCAGTACTTGAGAGAGCAGTCCCTGTACATTTCAGGAGTTGTGAGTGAGCTGGCCACAAGAATATGAGTTTGGGAGAGTTGGCCCTACCTCTCATCTCACTGTGGTGGCATGGATTGACAGGGGAGAGATATCCTCCTTTCTCTCACCGCTCATCACCTGTAACAGGTGGGAGATCTGGCCCTGGTGTCATTAGAGCAGAACTGTCCCTGTCCTTTACTAGCCACAGCACTCAAGAGAGCAGGCTTTGTACCTTGCCTGGGAAGCACAGTATAGCTGGTCCTGCATGTGAGGGTTGTGGGTGAGCCAGCCCCAAGAGTTTGAGTGTGAGAAAGCCAGGCCCAGCGTTTTGTCTGTTTTGTGGTGGTGTTCATGAGGGAGAGATCCCCCTCCCTTTTAATCTCTCCATCAGTTGCAGACAGGAGATCTGGCTCCATTGGCATCAGAAGCCTGCCCCCTCATATGCTGCAGCACTTAGGAGAGCAGGCCCTGTATCTCATCATCGCTGCACAGTAGAACTAGCCCTGGATGTGGGTATTGCAGGCGAACCATCCCCGAGGGTGTGAGCCCAGGAGAAATGATCCTGACTTTTGTCCACTGAATGGTAGCATTTGCAAAGGAGAGATTCCCCCACTCTCTTTTGTCCTTGCCACAGGTAGGAGGTGGAAGAGTTTGTCCTGATGGTGTCATGAGAGCAGGAGAGCTGTGTCTGCCCCTTAACTGCTGTAGCACTTGGGAGATCAGGCCCTGTACCTTATGTGGGAAGCCCAGTAAGCTGGCCCTAGTGTGGAGGTTGCAGGGCCAGAACCAGAGCTTTGAATTAGTCCACCCCAACATAACCCAGAGGATGTGCATGAAGAGGCCAGTTCCATAGACCCAAAACTACAGGATCTCTGTGACACAGGGCAACACCAAGACAACTGACAGGAGTCTCAGTAAGGTTCTAGTGTTGACAAAGTAACAGGAACCAGAGGCCTGATACCGGACCAATGCATAATTGTAATGAACATTTGCAAGTAAAAATATTTGTAGATCAAAGGAAATATTGTGGGCCACACTATGATAAACTACTACAATAATATATATATATATTTTGGGGGGGGTGAGAGTTGCACGGGTGGAGGGCGGGTCTGGGGGAAAGTGGGAGATGAGTGGGATCAGGGTGCATGATGTGAAATTCACACACACACACACAAAAAAAAAAAACAGTGAAAATATCTTAAAAAACAAAGACACAATGGAATACTACTCAGCTATCTAAAAACAAGGAAATCATGCAAATTCGCAGCCAAATCAATGGAACTAGAAAAGCTCATTCTGAGTGAGCTAACCCACAGTCAGATGCATATGGCATCTACTCACTTATAATTGGACTTTAGCCATATAATACAGGATTATTATCCTACAACCAACACACCAAAAGGATCAGGAACTTAGGCTTTTTTACCTATTAAGGGGACCATTTGCACTAGGAGTGCCACCATGTTGGCCCGCAGTGCAAGGGGAAGCTCTTAGCCCGCATATGAGTGTCGAGCTGAGAGGGACTGATATGTAGGAACACCCATAATCAGAGGAGTGGGAAGGGTGGGAGAGGGAGGAAAGAGTAGGAGAGTGGAACTGGGAGGGATGGAATGAGGGTACTGTGATGGAGATGTAACTTGAAGCAATAAATTTTTAAAAAAGTAGTTTGAGAAAAAAAAAAAAAAAAACAAAAAATTGAGAGACAGAAATATATTCATCAAACAAAATTCTCTGTAGAGCCAGACAATATGGGTATGTCAAGTGCTGTGGTAAAATGCATTTTTGATGCTTTATTTTCATGTGAGGAAAAATAAACCTATGATGTTCTTTTAGTCCCACCAATGAATGAAGAGAAAAAGCAGTATGATCATATCTTCCACTCATCCATCTATGTGACAAAGCCACATGATGATGGATTCCGTATGCATCCCTTCCTTAAGTGATTCATCTGTATCACAAGAGGACATCATGAACTGGACATAATAGGGGACATGTTTGAAGTCTCCAGTACATTAAGAGATTTGACACTGTTTTTGTAGTTGCTGAATCACCAGGAGTTAAAAAATCCTAGAATGGATTGTAGGATAAGGTAGCAACTAGAAATTTCAAACAATATAAAAAATTGAATTTTCATCATATAAATATTTTAGCCTAAACACTTCCAGTTCACTCAAGCTAATTTTATATCACTGATATAATAATAATTAAATTTAAAATGTAAGTTAGAAATAAATTCCTACTTATAAAGATTTATATTATAACAATACTCTAAAATAGTATTTATTCCTGAATTTATAGACTTTGTCCAGTTAGTTGAAGTGAACTTCATTTTTAAAACCAAGCTTTACCTTACAGACAAACCTCCTTGGCTGACGTGATTCTTCTGTATTGTTTGAAAAGCTAAATTATGTTTTGAATATGAAGGCAATATTTTTCTCTGTTCAGTAATAAGTAGCAAGAAAATTCATGTCTCCTCTAATGTTTTGTCTAACTAAAGATGCTACATTTTTTGTGTGATAGACAAATATCTCAACATAAGCAGCGATGGAACCCAGCACTGAGCTCTCCCTGCATGCTGCTGTCTCAGACTACTTTACGCTTCTGTCTGCCAAGAATGGCTCCTGTTGTCTTTCATATTTATGCCTTTCCATCAGTCCCATGTCTTTTTTCTGAAATCCAATTAAATTCTCTTAACCTGTACATAATAATAAAGTCTTGCTGAGTGAACCTTTTTCAAAAAGCAACTCTGTTTCCTACTTAAAAACATACTGTTGAATATATTTTCAGAGTTTAGATAGTGCATGCTGAGTGCCTATTCTCTCCCTCTGTTCCACTCTAAACATTCTGCTGATTTAGTTTTCCTCAGCACAGTAACATTTAACCTATAATAGCCCAAAACCCAAAAGGTCTAGTACAAAAATAAAAAGCCATCTCTATGGAGACTTAAATTATAATATGACATACTCTGCATTGTTTATGGGATATCCTCAAATAGTAAATTGTAAAGCTAAATATGAAATGGTAGTTTTGTTCGTGATGAAACAGAGGGACCCAGATTCTCCCAGAAACTTCCCTGATTTCCTTTCTAAATTCATATTTTGCTCTGCTGTCTCATGCCTCTTGAACTCAATCACATTATATGGATGTTTGTTTCTCCTTTTCTTCTGGCATACCTACATCTAGCTCACACCCATTCGCACATGTCTTTCTACATGGGAACATCATCAGCATAGAGAGCAGAACCTTCAGTAGTGCATTATCAGTATTTTCCTGAAAGATTTCCCATCCTACCCCACAGTCTGGAGTCCATCATTCTAGATTGGTCCATGACTGTTAGTTTCAAATATTTTGCTTTGACATTAGACTATGAGATATCTGGTACTAGTGATTATATTCATTTTATTTTATAACACAATCTCCTGACACAGCCAGACACACAATGTGCACTTGATGTTCAGTTGTTAAAAGAACACAAGGTATAGAACACTGCTAATTAACATTTTTTCTGACATATAAGAACTTAAAATATTCTCTATTAACACAATTAATTGCTAAATTTCCATGAAGAGAACTTTCGCCCTATGACTACTTTAATTTATAATGATTCTTAATTTCTGGCCAAATCAAAGTAAAAGTGTCTTGGCTTGCTTTCATTATCTAATTGAAATTTAATGAGCATTGTTTACAACTAATTTTGAGATTTATATGTTGCTTCCTTCAGTGCCTGTTTCACTCCCATTATATATCATTTTTACTCTCATTTCTAGAGTTCTCTTTAGATGTTGTCATCATGTAGAATACAAACCTTTTCTCTTTCCTTTGTCCAGCACAATCCTTCAGTGTATGTAGCTGGACTTTTACTACATTATGGGTTCTTCTTTTTCCCACCCACTGTCTCCTCAGTTTTATCCCCTAACACTAGATAGGAGAGGGAAAAGGACAGAGGGGAGAGAGGAGTTAGGAAAATCTCTGAATCTAATTACTTTTATTTCGTTCCTTTTTTGACCACACTTACTAGCAAACTGCAACCAATATCCCTAAACTACCAAAAGCCATAAACACCACCTATGGGGCTCTGATAGTTATATACCATCTGAAAAGTTCCCAGAGTTCCAAACATCAAACAGTCACAGAAATTATCTGTAGCCAGCAAAACCACACCACTGCTAGAGCACAAGGCAAATCAGAGTCACATGCTGCGGACAAGCCAAAGCAGTCTCAAATCCCCACACCTGAGATTAAAACAAAAACATATTCTTGTAATATATCTGTGTTTTTAAAAGAAACCAAAATTCTGTAATTGTTACTACATATATAAATTCAAACCTTGCACATGGTTTGAATTTTATTTTATTGAAATCACTTTTGTTTTATGAAAAACTGTCTAACAGTGAAAAGAACATTAGATTTGAAGACCAACCCCTGATTTTATTTTATGGCTACTTAATAGTTATCTAAACTGAGCACAATATTTACTTTACTAAAACTTTCCTCTGCATTTGAAAATTAAAAATATTTTTCAATATTAGAGGATTGTAATAGGTACAAATGAAATTGTGGGTTTAGTTCTGATGCAGTATATAAATGCAAGTTTTTTGAGAGATGCCATTATTCTCCATTAAGTGAACTGGTGGTGACACTGTCTATGTTAAAGGTTTACTTTTTTGTGATGTATCGATCACTGAATATTCTACAATCTATAGCATACTTGAAAGTCTGCATCAACTTACTGATAGTCAAGTGCTTTCATTTATTTTATCTTCTCAACACATAATATAAAATACCTGCTGTTAACTCTAGCCAAAGAAGATAAAGACCTGTACAAGAACTTCAAGTCCCTGAAGAAAGAAATTGAAGAGGATATCAGAAAATGGAAAGTTCTCCCATGCTCAAGGATAGGTAGATTCAGCATAATAAAATTGGCCATCAGCCGGGCGGTGGTGGCGCACTCCTTTAATCCCAGCACTTGGGAGGCAGAGGCAGGCGGATCTTTGTGAGTTCGAGGCCAGCCTGGTCTACAAATTGAGACCAGGACAGCCAGGGCTACACAGAGTAACCTTGTCTCGAAAAACCAAAAAAAAAAAAAAAAATTGGCCATCATATTGAAAGCGATATAAAGATTCAATGCAATCCCTATCAAAATACCAGCATAATTCTTTACGGACCTTGAAAGAACAATTCTCATCTTCACATGGAAAAACAAAAACAAAAACAAAAAAAGCCAAAATAGCTAAATCAACCTTGTACAATAAAAGAACATCTGGAAGTATCACCATTCCTGATCTCAAGCTGTACTACAGAGCAATAGTAATAAAAACATTACAGCACTGGCATAGAAACAGACCAGTGGGTCAATGGAATTGAATCAAAGACCCAGAAATTAATCTACACACATACGATCACTTCATTTTTGACAAAGAAGCCAAAACTGTACAATGGAATGGTTTTCAACAAATGAGGATGGTCTTACTGGGTGTCACATGTAAAAGAGTGAAAATAACACCTTGCACAAAACTTAAGTCCAAGTGGATCAAAGGCCTAAATATAAAATGGACATGCTAAATCTAGTAGAAGAGAAAGTGGGGACCTATCCAAAAGATTTTTAACTAAACTACAAGGATATAAGTTCAACTATGTTCACAGCAGCTATATTTGTAATAATTAGAAACTGAATACCACCCAGAATCCCTTCAACTGAAGAACAGATTAAAAAAAAAAAACAGAAAATAAAACTGTGGCACATTTGCACAATGGAATACTACTCAGCTATCAGAAACAAACAATAAAAATCATGCAGTTTGCAGCCAAGTATATGGAAGTAGAAAAATTCATCCTGAGTGAGCTAACCCAGACCCAGAAAGATACACATGGCATGTACTCACTTATAACTGGATGTTAGCCATATAGGACAGGATAACTATCTAACAACCCACAAATCCAAAGGAACAAGAACCTAGCACAACTATCCTATGAGAAATCCCACACAACATCAGAACAAAACAGATACTGGGAGACACAGTCAAACTTTAGGTGGAACTCTGGGAGCCCTATATAAGAGAGGGAGGAGGAATACAGAGACCTGGAGGGGTCAAGATCAACATATGAAGATCAACAGAACCAACCAATCTATATCGATAGAGGCTTATAGAGACTAAAACACTAACTAAGAGAAGAAGAAGAGGAAGAAGAAGAAGGAGAAGAAGAAGGAGAAGGAGAAGGAGAAGGAGAAGGAGAAGGAGAAGAAGAAGAAGAAGAAGAAGAAGAAGAAGAAGAAGAAGAAGAAG
>CAJQZJ010033271.1:2913251-2941836 GCA_907164525.1 Lophiomys imhausi
AGCTATTCACTAAATCTAACTTATATTAACCTATCAGCCCCTTCAGGAGAGAATTACTTTTCTGAGTCTTCATTTACAGGCTACAAAAATCAAAGTTTAAATACAGATTTCCAGTTAAGACCTAAAAATCAACAGCAGAAATAGAAGTTTTCAACATGCACCAAATTCACAAAGAAAAATTAGGTCAGTATTTTGAAATTAATTATAACCTTCAAAACAAAAATTGATCAGGCCAACTGCCTGCATGCTATTTGACCCTTCAATATAAGGACAAATAGATGAAAAAGTAGATAAAATATTGTTTTATGTGTGATTGTGTCTGTAACGTTGCCTTCAGTAAACTCAATGCTAGCAGGGCATTACAAGTTCAGTACTATTTAATTGTTTTAAATCCTCATCACTTCCATTCAAGACAATATTTGCATTTTATTTTAATGATGAACATTTTCTGGAGAGGAATAGAGACGAATTTGTATAGGTAGAAGACTATAATCAGGAGACTGGGTCTCTATAAATTTTAATATAAAATTAATTCACAGCTTATTTTCCTGAATGATATGAGTGAACACTGCTTTACTTAGATGGAAAAGTTCATAAAAACAACTTTAATTATATTTGAAATACTATAAATTTCGTTTGTTTCCCCCTGAATTAAAATATCATATTTTTGGCTGCATTAACACATGAAGAAGTAAATTATGGATGACAGCAAATGAAGCTAAGTATATACAAAATTTTCAGTTCTACTCCAAGATTAAAAAATTATAAAGTAGATTACTGATCAACAATAAGAACACAATCTCAGGTGATCAAACAAATATATAAAAGTTGTGTTCCTACTATAAGGATAGTACATAATGTGCAGATAATATAGCTCTGTTTTGGAATATTCAGTTTGAGAAATCCTTACTACAGACAGAACAGAAGCTACATGTTTCTCATCTGAAACAAGTGCTTAGCCCTCTTGTTCTCTTGAGTTGCTCTTGTTCTCTCATAATTGCTCCTGGTTATGATTGGGAAGATCAGAACAGCATGGAAATCCTGAAGCTCTAGAAATAGATAGGAGTCCCTGATAGGAAGTCCTCTGAAGACTGACACTTGATAGAGAAAGACAATCCCAAGAAAGACAGTCCTATAAGCAGCCCGAGGAAAGGGGTCTGCTTATAGCTACAAGGGATGTTGTGGGACAACATTCCACTAGCTGGTACTATGACAGATAGTTGAATCCATGCATGTAAGTGTTGATTCTGAGCTCAATCAAGTGTACACTTGGGGCACTGTTATGGTACTATCAAGAGAAACATTTAGAAATTTATGAAGAGAGAGAATTGCTTTTTCAAGTCTTCATTTACAGGCTATAATAACTAAAGGTTAGATGCAGATTTCCATTTAACATCTAAAACCAAGACCAGACTACCATTAAGTGACTAACTGAAAAAAAAAAAAGATTTTGAGGTGCTAGTGTTATAGCCAACTGAATTCAATATTATTCTCAATGAATTAATGGCTAAGAAAGTCCATGAAACTTTATTAAGTTAATCCTCTACTTAAGGAAACAAGCAAGCCAACACTTGATGTTTAGTGTCAAAATTAGAAAATGCAATGCTCTTTCGGCCTCATTTTCTTATGAAAAAAGAAAGAAAGGAAGGAAGAAAAGAAAAGTTAAGAAGGCTCTTCGAGGATCTATAAGTATCTCTTTTGGTTGGCTTAGCTCTTCCACAAAATGAAATCAACTGTACAATTCTAGAAAACATACATAGTTTAATCCACTCACTGAAGACAGCACTGAGAATGAGATCTATCTGATTTACAGAGAAATGTGATGTATAGTCTCTATGGTGGTTGCACACCATAAACACCAAGACCTTTGCTGAGTCTCATAGAACAGTTAGCACATTTCTTTAGCTGACATTGCTTATTCACTATTCTGAGGGAAAAATCAATCTGACTTTTACCAGGATTGAATAAATAAGGCAAAACCAGAGAGGAGATAAATATATGCCTTGCATTTTTCTCACTATGCTGCTATTTACTGTGTATGAAAACACATAAGCAATAATTTTGAAGGCCTTATTAGCCTACAAATATGTAATGAGTGGAGTCTGTCAGTGTGTGTGTCTTTCCCTTGTTGAAACAGGCTATCTGAAAATGATTTTTACAGAAAAACTAAGGGAGTGGGTAAAGTAAGAATAAAGATGCCTGAAAAGTTCATAAGAAATCTTACCATTAAACGTTTACCTATAAAGAAACCTATAATATTTGCAGTCCTGTGCATTAATATACATATATTGTTTCAATGAATTTTCTCATCTGGTATGGCAATACCCCTGCAAGGGCCAAAGACTCCCTAACAAAACAAAACAAACAATACAAGAACCAGAGGATTGGGGAGTTTCTTGTGAGATTGTTGTGGTGGTTAGAATGAAAACAGCTCCCATAGGTTCATAAATTAGAATTTTTGAATTGCCATTTGGGAATGTTTAGAAAGGTTTAGGAAGTATGTCTGTGCTGGAAGAGATGTCATTAAAGTTGGACTGTGAGGTTATAAAAACCCACACCAGACCCAGTCTCTCTATGCCTCCTGCCTGTGTACCAGGATGTAAGCTCTCAGATACTGTTCCAGTGCCAAGCCTGCCTGCTTGCTGTCATGATGGTTATAGACTAACCCTCTGAAACTGTAAGCAAACCTGAATTAAATGTTTTCTTTATTTTGCTTTGGTTTTAATGGTTCTTCACTGGAAGAGTAACCCCAATTAAGGCAATTGTGTCTCCTAGCAATGTCAGAAGCTACAACATAAAGTCTCTTCAATGGAAACAGAATGAGGACAACACCAATAGATATCTCAGAGAATGTGGAAAATCCTGTGAAGTCTTAACCCTACAAAAAAGAACTACAACTTACACAATGACAGCTAAGGAATGTTGAGAACTGGAGATATAGTCTTCCTCAAGGAAGAATACACCCATTGGTTATCTAATACTAATGGTCTGGTCATTCTTACAAATATACATTGAAGGGATATTATACAGACTGAATGGGTTATATTTAGGAATATATATATATATGTACATATATGCATGTAATAATTAATGTTGAAAAAGGCCAAGGATATGATAGAGAGCAGGAAGGCATATATGGGAGCATTTGGAGGAAAGAAAGGGAAGAGAAAATGTTGTAACTTTATATTCTTAAAAAATAAATATACAAAATTAAAGTGATTTTTAAATAAGTTATTTTATGACTGTGAAGAAGATGCACTGTTAAGAACTAAAAGACAGCACAAGCATTCTTATATGTGCTCGTTCTGTTGTAATTATAGATTGTATATGTGTTAGACAAAAGGTGAAATGCTTTAAATGAAATAGATGTTCTTCAAAATTTAATTTTAATGGAATCCAAAGCGATGTTAACTCTGAAAATGACTTCATGATGTACTTTAAAAAAACAGTTTGTTCATGATTGTATTCTATAAATGTCATGGTTATGGGATAATTGCTGTGTATTGAGTGTTTCCTGTGTCCCTCTCTCTGTGGTAAGCACATAATGTCCATTATCTAATTAAATTCTTTCAGGAACACCATGAGCTAGCTATTATAATTGCTATTATATAGATGCTAAAATTCAGGACTGGAAAGGTTAAATACTTTCTTCAAGGTCACAAATAATGCTGTTATTTGAATTTAGATACCTTACTTATTCAAAGCCCAGTTTCCTTTTCACTATATTATATTGTGCAATGATCTCAAAAGAGACAATGAAGCCACATTATGTGTGTTGGTCCGCTTGACTTAGCTTCCTCTCTTAATGACAGTCAGTGCAAAGAATCTTGAAGAAAACGAATAAAAGTGAGTTACATATCATCATCCTCACTTCACAGTTACAACTTTTATGTTTTTGAGATAAGGCTTTGCACACACACACACACACACACACACACACACACTACTGTTTGACCACTGTTAACACACAGCGTAGACACACTCTGTACATGCTCTGGCTTCTGTCAACAGCTGGAGGAAGCAGGAGAGGAATCTTGCCGGATATGGAAGACATTAGCATCTTGCATTGTGCTTACCCATTCCAGGTTTCCTAGAATATTGTGATACAGAATTGGAAAATAGGTATGAAGAATGACAAATTAGAGGCAGAGTAGGCAGGGTGACAGATATGTAATTTGAGTGATACCAGAGTCACCTCTTCCTCTGTCTGCCTAAGGAACATAGAATTATTTTAGATGTTCCATAAATGCACCTGGTAACTTCTGCTTGCAATAAAAAATAATGGTGTCTTAATATTTTATGCAACGTTCTATTGTCTCATGTTTATTTGGTAAATATCAGTTGTGGCCACATGTATTGCTGCTTGTTGAAAACAAACTCTAATTATAAACATATTTCCTATGTGTTTTGCTTTGCTCACAGAACCCTGAATCTCAGCTGTCCTATGTAGGTGTGAACTCAAATCCACATCAATGGTGAGCATTGTAAAAACATAGTTCAATTCTTCAAGTGATCAGATGGTTTCTCCTTGCACAACCATCTTTCCTCCAGAGAACTGATGAGTCTATGGCCATGCGCATATGTATGTCCACACTGAAGAGTCATCTTCTTGAGTCAGGAAGATTAGCTACATATAAACTGTGTCTTGTCTGTGGTGAAACCATGCTGGTTTTACCATTTGCTTGAGTCTCATATATACCTGGTTAGTTAACAGGCACAGTCCAGCAGCAAGAATGCCAACATTGCGGGTCCAAAACTTGTACAAAATCTGCCTTTCTGTATCGCTGACCTTCATTGTACTTCCTAACATCTGTCACTAACATGTCCTCTGTATATTCACTAACATAAGGCTTTGAAGCAACCACAAATGCTTAAAGGCAGGTGAGACACACTTACTCATCAGAGAGCCATCAAACACTAGCCTGAACTAGGCTGAGTTTGAGTCCAACATGTTACGCTAAGAACTCATTAATGTCTGAAAGAGCCTGGAAGAAAGCTCATGTGGGACAAGAAGCGTCCCAATATAAATACTCAGCAACATAGCCCAGAATTCTAGCTTTGCTGTTTTAAACACTGTTGAATTTCTTCAATTTATGTGAAAAGTTAATCGGTAAATATGCAAAATGCAGGAAAGGAGAGGATCAGCCAAACAGGTTTCTCTTTCTTGATAAACATCATTTGGCAATAGTCACTGTTTTTCAGATTTTATGCAATTATGAATACTTCACAACATAGCATATGAAAGGCTGTGTGTTGGTCAAGGATAATAGAGTAATAGTAAGATTCACACTGAAACACACACATGGAATCTTAATATTACTGATGGTATCAACAAAACAAGCCCTCTAATCTGAATCCAAAAGATCTTAGAAATTAATTAACTCAAAATATTTGTTATTTGGATCACGGTGAGGCAGTCTCTATAGTTAAGGATAATTCTAGTGATTTATCTGCTTTGTGAGATAAGTCCTTTACTCAGGAATTTAAGAAAATCAAATTACAAAATGGAAATAACAAAGGGTCTTTTTTGGTCCATACTGAGTAATATGGAGCGGGTCAAAGCAACTGTAATTCAAATATTACTCAAAACACAGAGAAGCCACTGGGCCCAGAGCTGGTCCACTATGCACTCTCTTCTGTCTCATGGCTCACTTTGCAGCCATACTGATAAGCCTTGCCCTCACCTCATTGTTTTGTTAGCTATATTTACAAAAGCAACCATCGATTCACTTCTGCATCAACTGTTCTTTGTAAAGTTTTCATACTCCAGGTAAAGTACTGACAAAAAGTCACCAGAATGTGAGTGATAAGAGACAAGAAAAAGCAAGCATGGACAGTCTTGCAGGCATTGGTTCCCAGAGCTGGTCAGTATACAAATGGCTCTAACTGTAGAAACAGTATTTACTGAGAGGACATTTGAATGCACACATAAAAATGTAAAAAGTGAAGAATATATTTTCCTCTTTTAATTTTATTACATATGATGTAAATGCATTTTAAACAATTCAACTTGCCAATTCAATATTGCTGACAGAAAGAAATTGATTGAATCCTTGCAGGACTGACTCTTGAAGGCATAGTTATGAGTATGTACACAGGCACACATAGTTTGTTAAACAGAAACTAATATTCTGCTACCAGGAAAACAAAGAATGTATACAACACCCAAGTCCACTTCTACAAGAATTCTCCCCGTGTTCACTTTAATCCAATGAAGTTGATAAATGAGGGCAATTACATACAGTAAAATAGCACAGAACTGAATACAGAAAAAAAATAGCATTTCTTTAAAGATGCCTCATTTATATGTAAAATTATCTTGGAAGCATTAGGTTTTATTAGTCTCATGGATTAGAGCTCTCACCAACATTTTCTCCCATTTCACATAAGACATTTCATAAGCCCCTTCTTTGCACCCTACCGTAGAAGCTAAGATATTTCTTCCCATGTTCACTCACAAATAACTCCATATATTTAGTGTGTGGCAAAGCTCGGCATAATTTAGTTTATTTGTTATTTTTATGTTGATTTAGCATATGCAGTATTAAGTTGCATTGAGAGGGAAAACCTATGCAATTGGAAAGTGTTATATTTAGTCAGGTGACTGACTCAGAAAGACAAGTGGCACATTTATTTCTACAATGCGCATCATAGTGACCTTCCTGGAGTGCAGATTGTGATGCTGTGGGTGCCTGCTGGGACTGGGAGTCTGCATCTCTATAAACCCTCAGGAGCTGTCTGTGATGTTCTACTATGCAAACTGCAAATAGAGCAATCCTGGGGACCTCAAAAAACTTAAGACAATATAGTCTGTTGTCAGCTTTCCTGGAAATACTGTCACTAAAATAAAGTCCCTAAACAAATAGAGCACTCAGCATTATTTAGACTCAGTCCAATACTGAGTCACTCTAACAAAGACAGAAGCTAAATATTCTAATCATTTTATGAACATTAATGTGTTGCCACATGCTAGAAATGACTAGAGAGTTATAGTCTCACAGTTAAGTTTTAAGTTGTTTAGGAATTAAAAGTATGTTCTAGTTCTAAGATGTTTTTAAGTTGGTAATGCAAGTTAGAACGGAAACTGAGTTAGGTATAGAACTTTAACTAAGATAGATAGATAATAGAATATTAATATCAGTTGTCAAATACATATGGACTGGACACTGGGAATGTATGTTATACCTTATAATTTTTATAATTGTTTCCTAATTGTTATTGTTTTGTATTGTATTTATTGTTACAAGTAAAAGAGTCTTCTTTGGACTAAAACGGGGAGCTGCAGGGGGGAGGGAGATATACCTTAAATTTTAAAACAGAGTAGGAGAGTGGGACCAGGAGAGGGAGGAGGTAGGGGACTGTGATTGAGATGTAGCTTGAAAAATAAGTAAATGTTGAAAAAGTTGTCTTAGGACTTTTTTGTGGGAATTGGTATACATATTCATATTCTAAGGGGTATTAAAAAAAAACTAAAGCCATAAATCCTAAGAGAGAGAACTAGACATAAACTCAGAGGAATTATTCAAAAAGCATTTGCTTTCTGTTACTTGCTGTTCATATGTTACAACTGGGACACTAATATCATATGACAATGACCAGAGAGTGCTTGCTTAAAATTATGAGTCATTTTCCAATTTGCTACATATTGTAATGTATACTGGATTAACAGCCTCAGTAACTGTGGGCCTGAACACGTGACCAGAGAAATAGATAGATGACTTCTACTTAATGTATTATTATACTCCTTGTAACTTAAAAATGCATAGAAACATAAATGTGTACACTTGACTTTCCCCCATTTATTTCTATTCTGCACAAAGTCTTCATATCTTCCCTTATTTTCTTAAAATGGATAACTTAAAAAGTTGAATGGAGAGGCTTGTCTCTGGGAAACTGGCAGGAGTAACATTTCAAAACAATGTCTTTCTATGCCCATAAGCACCAACCCTCCTCTACTGCTTGCTGTACTTGTCTTTAAGTAGAGTAAGTACACTCCTCTGTGAAGCTCTAGTACCTCAGCACTTTTATTTTCCAAAGGTATATTTCTATTCCTTTGATACATTCAGTTTCATAACATAAAAATGGAAGAGTTAAATTTCTTGGCATGAGTCACCTCCTGATATTAGTGCCCCATGCTAAGATGCTATAACTTGCCAAAAGCTATTAGCATCATTTTTGACTAACCAAACAAAGTCATAATCAAAAGGCTTGAATTGTTGAAAAGAAATTACAGACTCTTGGACAGGATTTCTTTAAAATAATTTGAATATTTGTTAGTCTGAAATTAACATTGCAATAGATATTAATTTGGCAGCTTGTTCAGTATAGAAAAACCTCCGCTGATGACTACAAACTCCAGATATTAAATAGTTATCCGAGGTTCCTTTTCTTCCTTTTATCTAAGGTTCTGGGCAATGTTGTTCCATAGGCTGCAATTCTGAACCTGTTTTTTTCCTCAAGATATTTTTATGTGCATTTTAGGATACTGTCATTTTGAAATATAAAGCCCTCGCAAGTTTCCTACCTGGTGAAATAACTTTTCACAATGCTATCCCTTTATATTCTTCACCGTCTCTTATAGCGTCAGTGAAACTGTTAGGGGAATAAAGTTTTAACAGAGATCCAATCCTTCAAAAAGACTCAAAAGCATTTCTAAACACCCTACCTCAATCCAGCAAAACTGCTGCTTCCAAGCTGCCAATACAGTGACGGTATAACAGTCACTTATTGCAAATATGATTTCTCCTTACCACACATAACCAGTCCCTGTATCACTCATCTCAGCAACAGATACCCTCTGTCTGGCTCAGGCTCCTAAGTGGGACCTCTTTCATGTACTGTTGTAAATAACTAGAACACAGAAATCGCCTCCATAAAAATGACTGGGATTTTGGTAGTGTGATCTCACCACTAGGTCTGGTTCTTAACCCCCTTCCTTCAGAGTCGTCATTATATAGACTCCATTTTCTGCAAAGGCTCCTGTCATGGATTTGTGTGTCTACTCTGGCCTGAAAACCAAAGAGATGTGTTTTGAAATTTTAAAGTGGCATTGGCCTTGCTAATGATGTAGCAAATATTACTGAAAGTTGCCCATCCATTCAGGAGTGTTCTAAATGCAAGATTTATTAACTCGTTCCTCTGAAAAAAAATCATGGGGTTATTTGCTATTAGTAAGTTTTACAAAAAAGGAAACAGAGACTCAGCGATGAAATGTATTATTGGAAGCCATAGTTAATATTTTGAGGTCCAGGCATTGAATTCAGATATTTTGTCTTTGAAATCCTGATAGTTCTCCGCAATGATTTACTGCTGTGGAAGAAATTCTTGGATGTACATAGCTTCTACTGGGCAATGCTCCTCTCACTGGCCCTCTTTACTTTGCCTCACTGAAACTGACGCTCAACTCCACATTGGGAGTTTCTTCTCTCTTACTTTTTCATAGGTTCCTGACGTTGCCAAGAAGAAATGTTGGATCTGGTCTCTGTCAACAAAGTATGATCCTGAACAGCTTAAATAAGTACGCAGATGTGTTATTGTTTATATTCTAAAATAACTGTAGATTGTGAACTTCATTAATAATAGAGATAATAACTTATATTTAAATCTGTAATAATTAGTGGGAAAGAAGGAACTTTCTCTCCTGTTACTCTGGGCAATTCTAAAAATACAATGTGTTAAGTTGCAATAAAAGTTAAAATACATAAATTTCACACCATCTGGATAATAGATTCAAATTGTATATATTTTAAAATTATTTTATTATGAAAAAATATAAATTTCTTTATATTTCCACTCAAAATGTGTTATTTTGTCCTATAATTTTTTTAAACTATTAGTAAATATCAGATATAGATCAAAATCTCTTTCTCGTTTTCTACTCAAAGGCAAAATGTAAATTTCATTGGTGAAGTTTCCTTGCTATCTCCTGTCTTAGTCACTCATATCTTCTGCATCAATAATTTTTTTTAATTTGTGTCCATGATGCATATCCTTATATATATGCATGTGCATTTACACTTGGGTGTGTGGACATGGGTCTGAGTGTGCCACAGCACAAGTCTGAGATTATAAGACAACCTTGAATGTTTTTTTCTCAGTGGGGTAGGTGCTGTTTCTCCTATGTCCTTTGCCTCTAACTCCTGCCTTCTAGTAAAGGTTCTGGGAAAACATATACTGAAGTTTTTTGTTGCTTCCATGTGTTTGAACTTGAGGCCGTAAATGTGCTAGGTAAGTACACTTACCCACTGGACCATCTGCCAGGCCACAAGAAGAACAACTCTTTATCATTATATAAATCTTACCCATTAAAATGCTAATTGAGTCTAGCAATCCTTCTCCCAGAGATATCCCTATAAGCATACAAATCTGTTTCCTTTTCCATTTCAGTTCTCCACAACTCACTTTTGTTAATATAATATTTGAACTCTCCAGTCTTAGCAACTTTTGTGTGTATTCATGTTGGTTTGCGAAGCTTCAAGGTGGGCATGAAATAAACCTTTTAAGCCATCATTTGTCACTTTCTTTCACAGATCTCAATACTCTATTATAGTGGCATTATAAAATAATTCCCTGCTTTGCCTGTATTAGGTACCATGTTAAATAAAATGAACAGATTATTCTCCTTCCAGAGAGGGGAAATAAAGAGGTTGAAATCTAGAAATTGTTCTCTAAGTAGTTGAAACTGAGAAAAGTTTGCTAGGGGGAGAATCACCTGTAGAAGGGAGATACGTTGGTGAAAGTCTGTGATAGTGTCATGTTTGAAGTTGGATTTGAACACCAACTATCCAGAATTCATATTAAAACTTTTTTTTTGATTAATATGGTGAAATTGCTAACAAGTAAGCTTATATCCTGAGGGAAGAATAACACTAAGAATGTTTGAAAAGTCATAAGAAATCACATTATATTTTATTTTAAGTTTTATATAATATGTATAAGTACATTTAGGACAAAGAATTCTCAAGATCTGAGCTGAGTCTTACCTGAGAGCTTTCTCTTGGAGGATTAACTTTCATAGCCCTGGAAGTTACTATGCTAGCTACCAAGAAAGAGAAGTCACCAATAGTGCTACTGCAATGTGACGCCTATGAACCAACACTGATCAACATATTGAGACATCAAAGAGTAGCATAGCAGCACTCATTTCATGGTGGTAAGCAACAGTAGTCTAATTGGCTATAAGGCCTTTTCCGTAGAAGGAGAATTAGGCCTAGGACTGCAACTGCAAACTTTGTCAACTCCCCTGGCCTAGACAAGTTGCAGATTTTAGAGGAGAAGCTACTTCTGTCTCTTTTCTAAATGAGTAAAATTCCTAAATTCATTCCAAACATATATCCTTATAACCAGAGGCAAGTGTTACTCTAAAGTTATCAAGTAAACTTTCCTTTTGGAATAGACAGAAGTGTCACGATTAGGCATTCTCTGCATTTTATTCAGTTGTGATTTTTTTGTGATGGTTCAGGTCTGTCTATTCCATAGTAGATGGAAAGATCGTAAGAACAAGAGTACCAGGAAATCTCTTGTGAGATTGTAGAGTTGTATCTCCTAAATATAACAGAGAAGATTCACCAATGATACCTCAACAATATGACTGCTTAAACAAGGTGTGAACAAACAAGAAAAATACCAATAATCATGTCTAAGTGGAGTGGGGAAATCTCTGGCAGCCCACTGCTGGACAAAGAACTACAGGTAACTAAATACTGAGAAAAGCAGGGTGGTTAATCTCCCACAGGAATGGGACGTTTAATTGGGTACTATGTGTCGAGTGGTCAGCCCTGAAATTATATACATATAAGCAACATTAGAAAGACTCAGAAGTTATTTCATGTGTTTATGCATAATTATTAATTTAAAATCGAGGCCATACATTTGGAAGAGAATGCAATGGGTGGGATAGAAGAGGTTGGAGTGGGGAAACAGAAGATAAGAGCAGATTAATTAAAACCATATTTAAATTTTTTTAATTAAAAATGAGTAACAAGAAAAAGATAGTAAATAGTCTAATAGTCTAAGGGGGACATGAACTTATGTGTAGACACCCGTGCAAGTCATACCAGATCCTTTGAATGCTCAAGAGGTGAGCCCTCTATTGCTTTCAAGATGAATAACCTATCTAGGAGAGGGAGAATCATTCTTTGATGATGTGGCCACTGGTAAATTTCCTATGCTCTACTGAATAGATCCACAAACATGCACACATATGGGCAGCACAAACTGGGCTTAGTAGTAAGTTTTTGAAAAGAATAAAAAGGAGCTTATGGGGAAAGGGAAAGCTGAGGGATGGATATGTAGGGTAGAGTAGATGCATCATATTTCATTTTATACAAATATGATACTGTAAAATATAAAGATAAATTTTTTAAATGGTAAGTGGAATATCTACTACCTTGCAATAACATTGCTTACATGACTTTGATTTTTTTCATGCATCTCTTGGTTTTCACATTGTATTGTTCTTTTCTTTGACATTGTCCCCATTTCTTTAAGGTAGCATACTTACATAACACATACTATTAATTGAGCGCAAAGTAGACAATTTCCAAAGAGTTAGAAAATCTTGTTTCTTGATAAATTTGGGGGGAGGGGCTATAAAAATGGCTCAGCTGTAAAGTGCTCGCTGCCCAAGTGTGAGGACCGATGTTAGATACCAGAAACCACATAAAATCCAGCCAAGTGTTGTGACCCATAGTTATACCAGCACTCAGAAGATGGAGACAGGAGTTCTCAGTAAAAGCTTGCTGTCTAGATGAGCCAAAAGGAGAGATTTGGGTTCATGGAGAGACTTTCTTTTGGCAAATAAAGTAGAAAGTGATTAAAGAAGGCACTTGATGTCAGTGTCTGACCTACAAACCCACACTCGCTTATACTCACATGCAGCCATGTGAGAGCACACATATACACATGAATGTACACTGTACTTACCTTCACATATACACAAAGGAAAACTCTCTTAAAGGTATGAGTGTGGCAAAGGAAGACACTTACAAGAGTACACTTATGCCTTTTATTTTTGGTCTTAGAGAAATGGTCCCTTCTCTATAAAACTTGTTTCTTTGATTTTGATGACTTATATAGGTATTTTACATGTCTATTATCCATTGCATTTTGATTTATAATTTATTCATAATTTCACCAAAATAATCAGCATGTTTGGTATTGGAAGTGCAGAAATAAATACAGTAAACATGTATATATCATAAAATATTTCTTTATGTCCCATGGCATAGAAATCTAGAGATTAAATTTAAGACCAAATTAATTTCATGAACTGAGGACCAGCAATATCATAATATAGTAGGAGGAGTAAATAGTGCAGTGTCTCCTTGTTAATAGTTTTCAGTGTGCAAGCACATACTTGGCATCAATCCGGCTTGTATTTCAAGTGCTACAGTACAATTAAGTCATCTTAAACTCTGAAGCTAATGACCCATGTGAATTAATTGAAGGAGGGAAGTTACATGACTTTTACTATTTAGTTTTTTTCATTGTTGGAGATCCCCCCCGGTAACTTGCTTTTCTGTAATATTAATCCTTACAATCAGGAGTGTGGTGCTCTACACAAATGAGGCTATGCACCATAATTAGCAACCATATGGGGTATATTTAGGATGCTTCCAGAAAACATCTGAGAGAATTATGTTTTGAACAGAGGGACATAATAAAAAGTTACCATTTGTGAACAATTTTGTATGTACCTGCAACATATTCTCAGACCTATGGTTCAGTAAAAATAGCAACAGACCTTGTGTCAGATGCTGGGCTGTAGCATCTCCTGACTGGCACACTTGGAGAAAAGGCTTTCAGCAACCTTTGTGTCATCCCGCCATCTGTCAAGTGCTGGGAGGAGGTGCTTCAGAGCCAGGTGCCTGCCTACCTCACAGTCCGATATCACAGTCCAACTACAGGTGCCTAAGACTTTGTAGCATCTTACCTCTCAAATTTTATGTAAATTTTTATTTCTTCTGCTTAAGGGGTGCAGACTGTCTGAAGAATTCATTTCAGAATTATCTGTGCCTTACCATAATACAAATAGTTTCAGGATTTTTCTTTCAAAATAATCTGTGAGCCAGTAACTCTAAAGCAATGCATTGTGGCATGAGAGACAATTTCCAGGATTCCTTTCTAGGAGAAGAGAAATAGATCAACCGTGTTTGACCAAGCCTTGTATTCTAACGTATTGGCACCAAACTTCAGTGGAGATTACACCAAGAGTTAAGTCTTGGGATTTTCATTAATAGGTCCACCTGAGCCTCAAATTTGTTTTCATCAATATATTGTAACATGCTTAAAACCTCAGAAATCACTTGACTTTTCGAAAATGGTGTAAAACCTCACAAGAATAGTAAGGTTCATAGATTATCAGTACCTGCGGCTAAGAGCATTAAGAAAAATTTTAGTCCCTGAAGATAATATTTAGGAGAATTTCTTAAAACTACAAGGCTATAACTTAAACTTAAAACTGCTATAGACTGTAGCAGGACAGCTTGAAGCTCTAATAATACCCAAATTAATATGAAAATCAACACTTAAACTTTTAGAGTCCTGTGTACTCTTGAAATGCTGTCAAAATGGACAATTCTCATCAATATCTTGTTTGAACTCACAAAGAACTGTTCATTTTACTTCACTAACAATAGAATTCCCTCATTATATGAACATGTAGACATTTGTCAGTTTGTATAATACATATATATGTTTGCCCTCTAGTCAAGATAAAGAGTTGACACCTACTAATTTGAACACTACATATTACCTTAATGTTTGATGCATAGACTAACTGAGATTTAGCTAATAATTACTAATGTAATCATACAGTAATTATGTGGGAAAATTTATGAAAGCGAATGTAGTGACAACACAAAGTAGAATACTGACTGATAGTAATAATGAAATTCTTTTTCAGTGGGTATAATTTGTAGCATGCTAGTACACACTCCCTCCTGGCTGTACCCAAATCTCTCTTAGCAATACATGATCTCTATGCCATGCCTCTTCTAAAATACAATATATTAAACCAGCAACATGATGCGAATAATCTACTACAAGGAGTCAACCTAACAACACAAGTAATAGGTAAGGGAAAGAACAGAGACAGGGTTAGTGGCAAACTTCGACATACTGTACTGGAAAATATAAAGGAAAAAGATGAAAAAATGTTGTTGGATATATTTAGCCGTTCCTGTAGATATTAATGTTAAGTACTTCATTCCACGTGGATACAGGGTAATTTAAAATGTAATTTTTTTCAGGTTGTCATTAGCTCCCAAAGCTACCTTGGAATAATTGAAACTACTGGGTTTTTGCCAACTGCAAATACTATCTAATAAATTAATAGCAGCCAAAGTGACTGGGAAGTTCAACAGAAGGCTATTGTGTGATGAATACTCTACATGCTGGCAAATTCATATTTTTTGCAGATGGATTTTCTAGGGACCTCATGTTAATTAAGCCTGCCTTGGGAAACAAATTGGGTTATTTACAGAACTGTGACACTAAAGGACTGTAAGTTTCTCAATGGGCAGCATGACATCTTAATCATTTTGACTCACTGGTGGCTAGTGGTGGGTTGGTGAAGAATTAAGCAATGTCAAATATTAACAAATTTTTCAGTAGGGCATTATTTACTATATTCCTTGGTTTATCATTCTGGCTGCTAGCTGGCTCTCACTAAAAGTAGGGATAAGGGGAAAAAGACTCCATAAAGCAGATCTCCCAAGGCTCTGCTGAGGACACATCTTTAGAAACAAGCTGCACCATACAACAGTTTGAAAGGAGGAAATCCAATCAAAGGCCAAACTCATAGAACGACTAAGTCAGTAAGTAAGCTAGCTGCAACTTTTCTGCAAGAATACTGGGGTTCCAGGGTCAAAGACCGTTTCAAGAATCTCATAAAGTATGTGCTCCTCAAATATCCATGATTTGCTCATTTAGTGCTACAGTGGGCAAGGAACACTGGAATTCATGTCACAGAGTTCTCACATGGGAATAATGACTCATTGTATCCTGACAAAGGTGGAAGTTAGTAGCAACCTGCACCTGAGTTAAAATTAGATTCTATTTTAATTATGTAAAATAGATATATAATAATTAAGTGAAATAAAGTTTAAAAATGTCTTCATTGGTCTTACTAGCCATACTTCAAGCTTATAAGCTAAATGTCTTTAATGACGAGGATATTAAATAGTTATATGCCTATTTACAGTTAATAGTGCCACATTTATAGCATCAAGGGGATGTTTAATTACATACTTCTATGTGTGATAATGGGGACTGGGCTAATGGCCTCTTACATACTAGTCAAAAATGATGCCAGTACTCACAGCCCTGAACAAATAGTTAACATTACCAGATTTCACATATGACTTTGAATAATAGGGTCATTATTGTCACGATTCTCTCTATCTCTGTCTCCCTCTCCTTCCCTTTTTTGTGTTCCATATATAAAAAATACATATGAAATCGTCACTTTTGGTTTCCTTAGTGAATTAATCCACATAGGGCTCATGGTGTGTCTGTAAATGTTTTAACCCACACAGTAGAATATTTTATCAAATCTTGCTTGGTCATCCCATCAGCCTTAGTCTATTGAACTATGCTCAGATCCATATACAGAACCTTCTCTCCATGGGCGATATTGCCTTACGTTGGAAGGCAACAATGGTTCCCAGAATTCTAAGTACAGATTTGCTTGTAAAACCTCATCATGGCATAGGTATGTGAGGACTGCCCCATTCCAAATTGTGCTTATCATAGAAATCCTGAGTCATTTGTCAGTGAGATGAAAACTGCTTTTTTTCTTTTTTTTAGACTTGAAAATATTCTGAAGAAAAAAAGCTCCTTCTGGAATGGCAGATACTAGAGCTTTGTTAGTCAATTTCTTTGTGATTTAATGCAGCACATTAAAAGCGGGACTTGTAACTAGAATATAAAAGTAAATGTTGTTTTGTGGAAATGGTCATTCATCATTAGTTATAAAAACTATAATTTGAAGTTTCAACTTAATTACTGTCACATACTCTAAGCTGCCTTCTGTTAGGTGTAGTAGTGACAATGCTATCTGTTTCTTTTGCAGTAGGTTGCTAATAAATATTACAAGTGGAACAAAATGTTGAGAATAACAACACAAGTGTTAATTACCTATGCAATTAAAGTGTCTTAGATGCGCATGAATGATACAGTCTACTGTATTTACATCTCTAATGGCTATTAGCCTTCAGATGAAAAGGACTATTGACATTATTTACAACTGCATAAATAAATCATTGTGAGAGGTAATGTGAGACATAAAGCCCTTGTTTATACATCCTCAACTGGCCAGAGTTCTCATCCAAGCCCTTTGCATCAGTAAGCCATAATACAGACATGGAACATATCACACACTGAATTCTGTTTTGTCTTATAAAGGTGGTAAAAAGCCTTTATAAAAATATCCTATGAAATCTTTATATATTGTATACTTTCATGTTACATAAATGTGTACTGAACAGATGAATAAAGAAAATGGAGTATGTATACAAAATGGAGGGGTTTTTTGTTTTTGTTTTGTTTTGTTTTTTAGCAATGAAGAAAAATAAAACTGCATTGCCTTGTAAGAAAACGATGCCATTGGAGATCATCAAGCAAAATACATCAGACTCCGGAAAGAAAATACCATGTTTTCTGATGTGTTGACTCTGGATTTTTGTAGAAACTCATAAGATGACGTACATATGGCATGAAAATGGAATTGAGGCTTATGAGGGAATAAATAGGAATAATGAGAAGGAAGAAAGAGAAAGACAAAGAGAAGGGTGAATATGGTCAGAATACATGATACATTCATCTGAAAATACCTTTCTGGGGCCAGTAACTTGGCTCAGCAGGTAAAATACTGCAAAAGCCTGCACGCCTGATTCAATCTCTGGAACCCATGTAAATGCTGCCACTGCACCATGGCAATTCCATGCACGTGTGTAGAGATGCACATATAATAAGTAAAGAATTTAAAACTGTCTTTATTTTTATGAACGCCATAATGAGATATAATGAATATACAACAAAAATGAAAGTTCAAAAAAATAAAAAAGGAAGCAGGAAGAAAGAGATTGTCATTAAACTTAAGGTTTTTAAGGACAAAAACATATAACCCTAATTTATTTTGTGATGTTTAGTAGCTAAAGAAAAGAATAATGTTCATTGAAACTCAGTGTTTTATTTTTCATTTCCTTCCAAAATTCTTATGACCTGGATAGTGTATCAGTAGAACTTAATGAACAATTACTCATTGATGTTTCTTTTAAAGACAATTTAAAAATAGTCTTCTATTCTCCTAAAGTCATATCATCTCTGAGGCTTACTGCCTCCATCTGCTAACCAAGGTCTAGTCTTGGAAGCTTCTAGCCTCTGTACAATCTAATCTAGGCTTAGAAAATTTTCAGTCTCTGAGAATTACTGTTGAATAAGCTCACCCTTTCTAGCTCTTTCTGAATTCCGGCTGGTTGGTTCAACTCATCTGTCCTGGCTCAAAACTCTTCTCCAAGCTGAGTGATTCAGTTTGGATTTTCTCTTGGCCTATGACTGAACTGCTCTGCTTGACCTCAAACTAACTCTAGCAATCTGTTCTAATCTTCTGGATTCTTCTCATTCTTTGGCCGTGTCTAGCTTGCTGTCTCTTCAACCTGCCTCTGCAGAAGTCTCCCAGTAAAACAGCCTCTGGATTCAATGAACTCAACTACCATGAACTCAACTCCATTGCATTGCTTCTCAACTCACTGACTCAATGAACTGACTAGAACTGAGATCTGCACGTCTCTGTCTCCTGACGGCTGGAATTAAAGGCATGTACCACCACGTCTGGATCTAAGCTTTTCTTTACCTGAAACTTGCTTTATATCAGACTAGCCTTGAACTCGGAGATCAGCTAGCCTCTATCTCCTGGGATTAAAGGCATATCTGTATTCTAGCCAGATCACACAGACCTAGAAGGTCTTTGGATGTGATCTCCTCCCAGGGCAGCCATGTTCTGAATTAAAATTCTGGATCTAAGATGTTTTTAAGATGGTGATGCAAGTTAGGATGATGGTGGAAACTGCGTTGAATATAGAACTTTAAACTCATGGAGATGGATGCATAGTAGAACGTTAAAGTCAATTGCCAAATATGTATGGACTGGACAACGTATGCTAAGCCTTATAATTTTCATAATTGTGGCCTAATTATTTTTGCTGTTTTGTATTATATTTGTTGTTATAAGAGAAAGAGCCATTTGTTGGACTGAAATGGGGGAATCTGTTGGGGGAAAAAGATATACCTTACTTAAAAAAAAAAAAAAGGAAGCAGATGGGAGGTGTGAGGGGGAAGAGGGTGGGATGGTGGCACTGGAGTGGGGAGTCAGGAGGGAATTGTGATTGAGATGTAATTTGAAGAAATAAAAAAATAAATTAACAAAATTTCCTCTACAATGTCTATCCTGTCTGCAGTGTTTGGCTATTTACCTTAGACTTAAAAACTAATGAGCTTGTCTTGTTCCTAAGAACACAGCCCAGTTTTCATACAGAAATTTCACCACTGTTTCCTAAAAATGTTTAACCAGTTTTCTTTTCTATTCTTTTCTCTTTTTTTTTTAAGAATACAGGTCTTTAGAGGATCTTTACACTTTGAAATATATGCTTGCAGAAATTTTTCTATGATATAGGCATTCAATGATGTTGAACCAAGGTATTTGTTTATGTTGCTATTTCTTTATTATAAAAGTATTATTACTAAAGTCAGAGATCAATTTACATTTAAAATAACCACAAATTTCATGTAATAGCTTTACAGTTAACAGTGTTTAAAATGATGTAGGTATTTCCAATTACAAAATTATCCAAACACCAAATTACTCATATGTATGGAAGGAAATAATATCTAATATAAACTCCTTCCATTAAAATAAAAGATGAGATTTGTTTCTTCCTGTGTATTCATGCAGTAAAGCTTTCACTGAGTTCTTCAGGGGATGATAAATTAGCATCCCAACATTATAAGCCCAGTTTCTTATGACATATACTAAACTGTGGAGGAAATATGCACTATTGTGCACGCCTTAAAAATACGAGTTGAAGCTTTTTATAAAACAAACTGCCGAAAGTTTGAGCACCTACTCTGTAATATCCCATGTGCTTGGCATTTTCCAGAACTTGTCCCCTTCACCATCACAGCTATGGTCAACATTTTCTAGCATATAAAGGAACCATAAGTGCCCACTCTAATTTACAAAACAGTTTCATATTTGCACAGGCAGACAGGTTTTATTGTCCAGATATACTCTGGGCCTCACATATTCTGTAGTCATTCCCTCTTTGTCCAGTAAATATAGAAAGATAATTATTCTTAAGATATATATTTTAAGGAAGTGATGATTAAATAAAATTATTGTTGGGAAGAAGCATACATTTTCTTTCAAAGATTAGGAGATAACAAGGTCTTACGCATTATTTTTTAATTATTTATTTTTACTTTATATACATTGATGTTTTAACTACATGTCTGTCTGTCACATTGTTTGGAACAGGAATTAGACACAGTTGTGAGCTGCCATGTGGGTGCTGGGATTTGAACCTCGGTCCTCTAGAAGAGCAGTCAGTGCTCTTAACCTCTAAGACATCTCTCCAGCAGTGCATTATTTTTTTAAAGCCCCAGTAGAATTTGTGCATTTCTGAAGAGGAAATACATTTTAGCAACAATGACAGCGATCGGTCATTTTCACCTTTAATTGGACTTAGTATAATAAATGATGCTTATTGAAAGCTAGTTTATCCTGATACAATTCATGGTCTATAACCAATAGGAAAAAATAAAATGGGATCATCTTATTCCCTGAAAAACTAACTCAAAAAACATTAGTGACAGAGTATATTTAATGACACTTAACAGTTTCAGGACTTGCTTGAGACTATGAAGAACAGATCCTAGAATAGGGCATAGATAGGACAGTATATTTACTGGGCATGCATTCCATATGCAATAATATTTCAGATAAAATAATATTTTATTTATATAAAATAAATTTATTTATTGCTTCAGGTTACATCTCCATCATAGTGTCCTCTTTTTACCCTTCCCAGTCCCACCCTCCCACCCTCTACCCCCTAACACTTCCATCCCACTCCTCTGGAGTGGAGTGTCTCTATATAACTGTCCCCCGCTCAAGTTCAGGAGTCATATGAGGGCCAAGAGCCTCATCATACACTGGGGGCCTACAAAGCAGTACCACCAGGGGAAAGTGTCTCATTGACAGGGAGAGAAAACAAGACAAAACAAAAATAGTCTATGTCCATGTTCCCTTTGGTGTGTTGGTTGTAGTATAGATATCCCATACTATATAGCAAAAATCTGACTATAAGTGAACAGATGCCATGTGCATTCTTCTGAGTCTGGGTTAGGTCACTCAGGATGAGCTTCTCTAGTTCCATCCATTTGGCTGAAAATTGCATAATTTCATTGTTTCTGATAAGTGAGTAATATTCCATTGTGTAGATGTACCACAGTTTTTTAATCCATTCTTTGGTTGACGGACATCTGAGTTGTTTCCAGTTTCTAGCTATTACAAATAAGGCTGCTATGAACATAGATGAGAAAACTTCCTTGTGATTCTGTGCGGAGTCATTTGGATGTATACCCAGAAGTGGTATGGCTAGGTTCTGAGGCAGAGCAGCCTACAGATTGGGAAAAAAATCTTCACCAACCACACATCTGACAGAGGGCTAATACCCAAAATTTACAAAGAACTCAAGAAATTAAAGGCCAAGAAACCAAATAATCCAATTAAAAATCTGGAAAAGAACTAAACAGTAATTGACAAAGGAGGAATTCCTAAAGGCTGAGAGACACTTGAAGAAATGCTCAGCATCCTTAATCATCAGAGAAATGCAACTCAAGAAGACTCTGAGATTCCATCTCACACCTGTCAGAATGGCTAAGATCAAAAGCTCAAATGACAGCACATGCTGGCAAGGGGGTCGAGAAAGGGGTACCCTACTCCATTGCTGGTGGGAGTACAGGCTTGTGCAACCACTATGGAGGTTAGTCTGGCAATATCTTAGAAAACTTGGAATAGATAAATAATTTTTAAAGAAGAAATAATATAAACAACAGAAAAGCTTCAGGTTATTTAATTTATTTGAATTTTACAGATATTTGACATTAGGATATTCAAATAAGTCACAAAAATGTAATTATAAAGCAGAAATGCTTAGACTTTTACAAACATTTATTCCTTTAAAATTCTGTGTGGGAGGACCACTTTTTATAACGTTATCACATGACTTTGCTACATAATCTTTCTAGGGATGAAGAATTCTTAATATTTTCCTATTAATTATATAAGGGTTAATATTGATTGTCAACTTTACAGGATCCAGAATACCCTAAGGAAAAAATATATCATTTTATGTCTGTGAGTGAGTTTCTATATTGCACCATTTTTGTTTTTTGAGTTATGAAGTCCTGACCTAAATGTATGCAGCATCCTTCAATAGACTCAAATTCTGGATTAAATAAACAGAAGAAGGTGAGTTGAGGACCTACAATCATTTTCCTGCATGTCTTGTGTTCCTCGCACCAAGCCGTTGCCTCTAGAAGGAACTGTGCCCCTTCAAACTGTGAGCCTCAATATTTCCTTTAGCTGCTTTTGTCAGGTATTTGGTCACTTTGATGAGATGATAACTAATACAAGAGGGTAAACAATAGTCTGGTTGTCGGCACCAGACTCACTGAGAGGAGATCAACATTAATGATGATCATACTATTTTAGTATCCATGATTACTGCAATTTGAACTTTTCTTATAAAAAAAGCTGAATTAGCAAATCTCCAGACAGTGCTACCAGTTTATTTTATAGTTTAAAAATGCTCTTCAAATTCAGTCTTTGGAAACACTTTAGAAAGTGGTAAAAAAACAGTAGAGCATTATAATTAATGACCAGTTAATTCCAAAGCAAATAACATGAAAGGCACTGGAATTTCAGATTGACATTTCATAAAGGTAAAGTAAACGTATAGTGTGATTTTCATAAACAATTATTTGGCAGCATATGATCATGCTTTACTCTAGAAAATTAGACACAATAATAATATAGGTGTCAGTACATAAAGTGCAGTAAAGAAAGATGTTATAGTTATGTTAAACTGAAGTGTTCTGTTAAAGGACTTCATAAAATATGGGTGTTTAATTGACATTTGTTTTACAAACTATTTTGACCTACTGTCCTCTGTAGTTCTGAAAAACCAAGGAAAAGAAAAGTTAAATCAAATGATTTAAGAACAACGAATGACAATTCAATGAAGCATAGTTTTATGTTTCTCTTAGCTTGTAAGTCTGACATCTGAACCATAGCACAAAGATAATGAATCTTCATGAAAAAGTCATTTGATCAAATACATACTCTTGAGTTATTAATACAAAAGTTCACACAAAATGCATACTTATATTTGAGAATTATGAGTATGATTTTAATGTTTATGTAAACATGAATATATATTTTAATGACTCGATGGATTTACACTCTTGAAACTTTTGCTATTCAGAAAGTAGAAAGTTTTATCTCTTAGAGAACTCAGTTTGAAGGTTGACAACTTTTATTGAAATCTCCTGAAAACATTAAAAATAAATATTGATTATTTTTATTGTCAGAAGTCTCTGCTTTTAAATTATTTATGTCTTGTATGTCAGAAATCCTTTCACCTAGTAAATGAGAAGGAAGAGCCATGAACACATTCTGAAAACCTTTCCATGTTCACAAGGTACATCTTCTACTATTCCTGTTCCTAGTCTACAAATGAATGGAACAACTTTCAGCAAAATCATCTTCCTCCAAGTACCCTTTGCAAACTATTATATCTAAAATAATAATTCTACCAACACATTATCTCCTTTTACTGCTTCGTCATCTTTTCTTTATCTCGGAATACTAGAAATTGCATATTTTTTTTTTACAAATTTTCTTGTGTTTATGATGTATTTTCTATTTGAAATATATATTACTTATTTGGCATATGTTTAAATGTGAAAACATACAGACATATACACACACGAGTTCTATGAAAGTATAAACCTTATTGTTTTTTTTGATACAGAGACTAAGATGTGGTATACAACAGACTCTCATTTAACAAGCTGAATAATCCTTCTAAAATTTGCAAGCTCAAAGTAGCTAAAACTTTACACCTGTTTCAATGAATCCAAGTTCAAAGCTTTCTCCAATATATAGGCAGAATTATCTTTCTCTCTAAGGGTTGAATTGGGAAGAAAATTAAAATATGTGGTGAGTTATAAAAGTATATAATATTTTCTGCTAATATAATCAAAATTTTACTTCCTCTGATACATAGTTTATAATTAACTAATTGGTGATGCAATGTTTGTCTTCAATACAAATAGAAATCCTACCATTTTAAGAACACTGATAGGGGCTGGAAGATGGCGGCGACCTACACTGACGCATTCTGAACGCGGGGAAAAAAGAGCCATAAAAAACACAGAGATATTGGGCACTGTGCAAAAACCGGAGGGGCTAGACCCCCCCCCGGAACACTTGCAGCTCCCAAGGGACTGTTAAAAGTCCCAGGGCAAGGCTCTCCCCATCTCTCACAGACACGGAGGCCACTAAACGCAGGATTCGGGAACTCCCATTTGGTGAGGCGCCTGGTAAGATCGATCCCAACTTACAGCAGGCAGAACCAGGGTCCATTTGGCCATAGATCGCTGTCCTATTGGGCTCCTCACACATCAGGTTGAACTTATACCCACTTAGAAAAGGTTGCGAGATAGTGGAAGCCTTAGCAAGGAACAAACAGGGGGCTCAGCGGGTGGTCCGCAGCGGCTCGTGAAGCAGGAGGGCGGGAGGTTCCGAGAGAGCGCAGGAAGCGGGAACACAAAAGCAGGCGGGAGGGGCCAAATCTCGCAGATTCACTATAGCGCAGCTGGGGAGAGAGCACGGCGGGCAGGGGCAAATCCCCGCCAGTCCACGGCAGGTCATCTGGGGAGAGAGACAGGTGTGGGTGGGGCCAGGGGTCCGTGCACCCACGGCGGAGCTGCTGGGACGAGAGGTGCACTCAGGCAGCCGGAGGATCCGGGGCTTGGGGTACTCACGGGACCCGTGGCGGCTCAGACAAGAAGGGAATTAGGCACACAGGGTCCAGCCCTGTGGCGAGAAGACTAGAGAGAAACCAGAAATCGGGACCATAGCTGTATCCTGGAAAATCCAGACATATCAGGTGTGGAGCCAGACCCTGTCAGCCTCCGGGACGACAAACAAAGCCCACAGAATCTGTGCCTGGGCAAACAGGCCCATACCATCAGAACCATTACAGGCTGATAACTCAAAGTGCAACATAGAGAAGTCTGAATTGGGAGCAGTGAAACAATCCTGGTCCATTATTCACAACCTGGGAATAGGCTGCACCAGATCACAGTGCCTCTGGCCATTAAAACCACAGTGACCTTGAAATCCCCCTGTAAGCAACGACAGATAGCCAAGTAACTCGTCCCCTGCACCAAATCATCCACTGTGGTTCCAAGCACAGAAAACAGACAGCTAAATGCATCCAATGGCGAAAGGTCAAAAAAAAAATAGAAATCAAGGAATTATGACTCCAACAAAGCAGAACCAGCCTAGCTCATCCAATTTGGATGACCACACACCAACAGAAACACATGAAAACATTGACAATTCTGCAGTATGGAAAGTGATAGAGTCCCTGCAAGAAGAACTTAAATCTATGAAGGAATTCAAAGAAACCACATTTCTACAAATCAAAACAAGGAACAACACCATTAAAGAGCTCCAAGCCAAGGTGACAGAGCTTGAACAGGAAAAGGAAAAAGCCATGAAAGATTTTCATACAAAAACAAGCAAGCTGGAGATGGAAATGTACAAAACGAACAAAACCATACAAGACATGAAAATAGAAATAGAAACAATAAAGAAAACACAATCAGAGTTAAAAGAGGAAGTGGAGAACAAAGGGAAGAGAACAGGAACTACGGATGTGAGTATCAACAATAGGATGCAAGAGATGGAAGACAGGATCTCAGGCATGGAAGATTCAGTGGAAGAAATCAGTACAACATCCAAAGAAAATGAGAAGGCTAAAAAATCTCTCACCCACAACATCCAAGAAATCAAGGACTCAATGAAAAGACGGAACCTAAGAATTATAGGTATAGAGGAAAGAGAGGACTCCCGACTCCAAGGTCCAGGAAATATCTTCAACAAAATCATAGAGGAAAACTTCCCAAACCTGAAAAAAGAGATGCCAATAAAAATCCAAGAGGCATACAGAACACCAAACAGATTAGACCAGAAAAGAAACTCCTCTCGCCACATAATAATTGAAACCCCAAATGTACAGAACAAAGAAAGAATATTAAAAGCTGTAAGAGAAAAAGGTCAAGTCACATACAATGGCAGACCCATCAGAATTACACCTGACTTCTCCCCAGAAACGTTAAAAGCTAGAAGGGCCTGGTCAGATATACTACAAGTCCTGAGAGATCATAGGTGCCCAGCCAGACTACTTTACCCAGCAAAACTCTCTATCAACATAGATGGAGAAAACAAGATATTCCATGACAAAATTAAATTTAAACAATATCTACCCACAAACCCAGCCCTACAGAAAATCCTAGAAGGAAAATCCCAACCCAGAGAAGAAAACTCCACCCAAGAAAACAAAGGGAATAGAAAACCCATCAGCAACTAAACCAAAAGAGGAACAGGACCACCACCTATACCAAACTAATGGGAAATAACAATCCCAGGTCACTAATATCCATCAACATCAATGGACTCAACTCCCCAATAAAAAGACATAGGTTTACAGAGTGGATTCGCAAGCAAGACCCTTCCTTATGCTGTATACAAGAGACACATCTAACTACAAAAGATAGACACTGCCTCAGAGTAAAGGGCTGGGAAAAGGTTTTCCAAGCAAATAGACCCAGGAAGCAAGCTGGAGTAGCCATCCTAATATCAAACAAAACAGACTTCCAACTGAAGTTAATGAAGAAAGACAAAGAAGGGCACTATATACTCATTAAAGGGAATATTCATCAAGAGGAAATTTCAATACTGAACATCTATGCCCCAAATAAAAAGGCACCTACTTTCGTAAAAGAAACACTTCTAAAACTTAAAGCGCACGTCGATCACAACACATTAGTAGTGGGAGACTTCAACACCCCACTCACAACAAAGGACAGATCATCAAGACAGAAGACAAACAGAGAAATATTGAGTCTAACAGAGATCATGAAACAAATGGACCTAACAGATATCTACAGAACGTTTCACCCAAACACAAAGGAATACACCTTTTTCTCAGCACCCCACGGAACCTTCTCCAAAATCGACCACATAATTGGTCACAAAGATAGTCTCAGTAGATACAAGAAAATTGAAATAACACCTTGTATCTTATCAGACCACCACGGAATAAAGCTGGTCTTCAACAGTAAAAGAATCAACAGAAAGCCTACACACACATGGAAATTGAACAGCTCCTTACTGGATGACCACTGGGTCAGGGAAGAAATAAGGAAGGAAATCAAAGACTTCTTAAAATCCAACGACAATGAAGACACAACATACCCAAACCTATGGGATACATTGAAAGCTGTGCTACGAGGAAAGTTCATAGCACTAAGTGCTTTCAAAAAGAAAATTGTGACAGCTCATATTAGTGAACTAACAGCTAAGCTGGGTGAATTGGAAAAAAAAGAAACAAACACTCCCAAGATGAGCAGAAGACAGGAAATCATCAAACTTAGAGCTGAAATCAACAACTTAGAATCAAAAAGAACTATACAAAGAATCAATGAAACCAAGAGTTGGTTCTTCGAGAAAATCAACAAAATAGACAGACCCCTAGCCAAATTAACTAAAAGGCAAAGGGAAAGAACTCAAATCAACAAAATCAGAAATGAAAAGGGAGAAATAACAACAGACATTGAGGAGATCCAGAAAATATTCGGACATTACTTTAAAAATCTATATTCCACTAAATTTGAAAACCTAAGCGAAATGGACAATTTCCTCGATAAATTCCACCTACCAAAACTAAATCAAAATCAGATTAACAGCTTAAACAGCCCAATAACACCTAAGGAAATAGAAACAGTCATTAATAATCTCCCAACCAAAAAAAGCCCAGGGCCAGATGGCTTTAGCACGGAATTCTACCGGACCTTCAAAGAGGAACTAACACCATTACTTTTCAAACTCTTCCACCACATAGAAACAGAAAGATCACTGCCAAACTCATTCTATGAGGCCACTGTCATTCTGATTCCTAAACCACACAAAGACCCAACAAAGAAAGAGAACTTCAGACCAATCTCCCTCATGAACATAGATGCAAAAATACTTAATAAAATACTAGCAAACCGAATTCAAGAACACATCAAAAGTATCATACACCATGATCAAGTAGGCTTCATCCCTGGAATGCAGGGATGGTTCAATATACGAAAGTCTATCAATGTAATTCACCACATAAACAAGATGAAAGAAAAAAACCACATGATAATCTCGCTAGATGCAGAAAAAGCATTTGACAAAATC
>CAJQZJ010033276.1:0-10191 GCA_907164525.1 Lophiomys imhausi
AAAAATGAAATGTCAAGTTTTGACCTCTCGCTACCAACCGACATAAACTGTTTAGGATAATTAAGAATAGGAAACTAATAGTCATGAAAACGTGTCATTTTGTTAGTTACTATGACAGTCTATCACAGTTATTTTCTAAGCTACTCAGAAATCAAGTTGCTAAGAGACAAGCAATATTTGCTTATCTAAATATAAGAGATAGATAGGGCATCTTCAAAAACCTCAAGAGATCTGCAGAATATGGCATTCAAAGATGTTTTCTTAACTTAAGATTTTTTGATATCGAGACATGTCAGCTCCTGACAGCATCCCCTATATTACTCCAAGTAGAAGATGAGCATCGAAGAATCTCCAGTGGGAGATGATTAAATTGGTGGTAAGCCATTCTCTTGGCAAGAAAAACCACTTGCTTCAACTGTAGACAGACTTCTGTCCAAAAAGGACAAAACTTGGAAGCAGGTAAGTCGACAGCCTAGCTCTGCCAAGACAGGGTAGGTAAGCCCTTCATAATTCCTGCTCTACAACCAATGTCTGTCAGAGAAATGGGGCCAAATGGCTGAAGATTGATGCTGTAATGTATGGAGAGAAAATGGGAACTGTCCAGGCAGCCATTGGTATGTCATTTTTTAGTTTTGGAAGCTGCAGGCCCTGCACTTCCTATATAATCAGATATATTTATCCCTCTCAGGTCTCTGAGGTGGTTGAAGAATAGATACCTAGAGTCTCATAGTTAAATTTTGAGTTGTTTAGGAATCAAGAGGGTGTTGTGGATCTAAGAAGATATTTTTAAAATTATGAGGCAAGTTAGTATGAAAGCTGAGTTAGATATAGAACTTTAAACTCATGGAGATGGTTAGATAGTAGAATGTTAAAGTCAGGTGCCAAATACATATGGACTGGACATTGGGAATGTATGCTAAGCCATATAACTCTTATAATCGTGGCCTATTTATTTCTGTTGTTTTGTATTGTATTTATAGTTATAAGAAAAAGAACCATTATTTGGACTGAAAGGGAGAGCTGTTGGGGGGAAAAATAAATACCTTAAACTAAAAAAAAAAAAAAGAAGGGAAGAGGATGGTGGGGCTGAGGGGGAGGAGGGTGGAAGGGTGGGACTGGAGGGGGGAGTAGGGAGGGGATTGTGATTGAGATGTAACTTGAAGAAATAAAAAATAAATTATTAAAAAAAAGAGAAGGCACAAGAAACAAATACAAACACAGAGACACCTTAATTTTCATACTCAGTTATCCCAAAACAAAAAAACAGAAGCCATATTATATATGTGGGTCATATATATGTAGGATTTTTAAAAAAGTGAAAAAATATAAAAATAAAAATGAAAAAAATAATTTTTTTTAAAAAAGAAATAAAAACCCTAACATAATATTGTGAGACAAGAAACCTCAAAAAATGCTGCTGAGTTCACTTTCTGTTCTCTGTCTACTGCTGGGCATGCAACCTGCCCTTAACAGTAGTTTGCTTCCCCAGTAGAACTGAGACTTTCTTGAAGAAAATTAAATTTTTATTTGCAAGTACATATGAGTTAGAGATGGATTTGGGATTAGGGATGGGGTCATGTGTCCACTTCTCCTTTCACCTCTAGGACCCCATCTGGTGCAGACACATGTATGCGCTATGCATCCTGCCTCATGCTCTGTGTCAGTCCTGTTTTGCTAAAAGACCTAATTTCCTTAGTGTCTTCCATTCCCTCTGGCTCTAAAATTTGAAGCCTAACACAGTAGAAGATTTCAAGTAATATATTTGTTATTGATTATAGAGGTCGCATGGGACCACCCAAAGCACCTAGGCTACTGCCAGGCTGTAGATTCCCTTTCCAAACTGACAACAAGGCCCCACTGCTGGAAACAGTACCTGCCTAACTCACTGATGACAGAGAAGTGTTGCCTACATAGAGCTGTTGCCTACATAGAGAGGCTTTACCTATGTAAAGGTAAAGGAATACTGGCTGGCATTCTTTCCCAGAAGCTATTCTCATGCTATCAAAGGAAAGCTGTAAATACCAACCCAGCTACCTGTTAACCTACTATGGTATCCTTTCTGCCTATGCAATGAAGGCAAAAAGCTTGGGGGAGAAAGCAACTAATATCAGACTTGACAGCAGGCTCAATATCACCAATAGGTAATTCATACCCAACACTGCTTCGGTGACCAAGAACCTTACACTGGATAACCCAGAGACCTAGGGCATTACCAAATATTACTGTTCTACTAAAGGAACATAGCAGTATAATATCTCCTAATGATATCCTACTATACTCATTAATCAGGGTCTTTCTTACCCATCCTTAGAGAGGCTTCCTCTTGCAGCAGATGTGAACAAACATAGAAACCCACAGCCAGAAAATGTGCAGAGTGAGAGACCTTGGGACACTCAGCACTAAACATAACGTCTTCATCAAATCACTCCCGTAAAGCGTCAGGGAACTTTATATTCTGGTATTTGATGTTTTATAAAATGGTCTGGTTTTATTGTCTGCTCCTGATGTTACAAATTCCTCTCATCCTTTCTCTAGATATTTTCAGATAACAGATTTGTAAATGTTAAATTATTTTTTAAATATTCATTTTATCTTTTGAGATATAATTACATTTTTTTCATTTTTCCCTTCTCTTCCTCCCCCAAATGATCCAATGTACCCCTCCCTTTTCTCTTGCAAACTCATGGTCTCTGTCTTCATTTTATATATATATATATATATATATATATATATATATTTATTTATACACACACATACATATATCTATCCATCTATCTCTATCTATCCATATATATATATATATATATATATATATATATATATATATACTACCCAGATTTATTCACATCACGGATCTTGAGGGAGAACATATAACTATCCAATTACCTCTAATCCCAGCACTTGGGAGGCAGAGGCAGGCGAATCTTTGTGAGTTCAAGGCCAGCCTGGTCTACAAAGTGAGTCCAGGACAGCCAAGGATACACAGAGAAACCCTGTCTCGAAAAACCAAAAAAAAAAAAAACAAAAAAAAACTATCCAATTACTAAATCAGAAAAGTCTGTAATACATTTTAAATATTTGTCTTTATATCCACAGATAAACTCTTTTATAAGTGAGCTGTTGTCTGATCCTAAACTAATATTAAGGATTTGATTTTGTATTATTAATAATAATAGAATTTATATAGGTAATAAAAATTATCTATAGAAAATTAAAACCCTCATATTTGTTTAAATTTATCTCAGAAAAGAAATTTACCATCCAGTAAATGTTAAGTATGAATAAAAATGTTTAATGTCTCACAAGTTTATTGGTTTCTATATATATTAAGAAATAACATCAATAATCAATCCATCCATGCATATAATATATGAACTTTGGCAATGATATAAAATTACATGCAAATGTATTTCTTTTCATCCATGAAAAATATTATATCTCTTTCCCATGATATTTTGTGAGGTCAATCAGTATTCATTCAACCTATTAGTAGACATGAAAACTTGATTTTAAACAATAAAATGTGTCAAGGACAATGTTTGGTCAAATTTGATTTTAATGAGTTTTGAGTCAAGCAGAACCACATTCAAAATTGCTCGTATGAAAAAATATTGTATTAAGTCATCTTACAAAATCTGAATTTACTGGAGTTCCCAGAGTTGCCAACTTTTAACAGTTAAGATAATTTTCAAGACAACTTGAGATCACAAACATCAAAGGTATGTATTCATAGTTACGACATTAATACATATGCATTATAAAAAGCTCACATTATGCATAAGATAGAAAAATGCCTTGTTCTTGATTAGTTTAATAGTCTCTTTATAAATTGACTCTTTGTATAAGGAAAATATTATGCATGAGATGAGCCCTTGAGTTTCTTGGATATGGAGAAAGGACTTAAATGCTACCTTATTTAAAAGCTACTTATTACCAATGATCCAATGCTGCTTTTATTGTTTTATTTATATTTTTCAAAATCCTTATAAAGTGCAGATTTCCTTATGGCAGATTCATACTTGCCCAGCTGACTCTAAGCACCCCTCTCCTCTAACTCATCCCCCTGCTTAGGCTTTGTATCACCTTCAGTTGCATCCCATGTTTACAAAGCTATGTTCTTTTTCAGCCTTGTAACTGACTTTCTTAAAGCCCCTGATTCTAACCAAGTGGGCCTCTTTCTCTTTTCCTGTCCTTTATATATATATACCAATTTCCATAAAACCACACAAATGTCATAAAATATTTGTAGGAGGGAGCATGTTATGTTCCTGTTTTCACATTAATATCAGTATTAATATTTTACAATTCCATTCATTATTCCTGAAAATTTACTAATTTAAGTTTTTCATTATAGGGTAGTATAATTCCATTGTGATATGTGAGTTACGTTTTCTGTAACAATATTTCAGCCAATATAAGCCTCCATTCCTAACCAAAAAGCCGTGGCCAATAGATAACACTTACAAAGGAAAAAATATTTTTCTGGAAGTCTCACTTCGCATACAAACCACACTTAAGAGCATTGCTCATCCCCAGAAGTAGATGACAAACACAAAATTTACTTAATGGAACATTTGAAGAATCTTTGTCTCCTAATGCTTCCTCAATGTTATTTTTTTCCCATACAGATCACTTGCATATTTATTAGGGTTTCTTGTTCTGTGTTTTTATGAGATTTCTGTGTTTATCTGAGTGTATTCCTGCATACATATGTGTTTCTTGTGGGGTTTTTTTTATCTTTTTGTTTGTTTCTTTGTTTGTTTTTCCCATTCTGTTTTTTTTGTGAGTTTTTATCTTATTATTATTTATATTACTGATTGTTTTCTAAAAGAGAGAAAGACTGGGTGTGGTTTTGAGTGGAAGGGGTGTGGGGAGGATCTGAAAGTAGTTGGGGAAGGGAAACGACAGTCAAAATATAGTGTATGAAAAATGTTTTCAATAAAAAGATAAAAATAAACAATATCTCAGTTGATGGACAAATAGACTGTATTTGCTTGTTAATATACAAAGAGTAGCGTAGCAGTGAATATGGATTTCAAGTATAGAGTTCTAAAGTATAGCCACTAAGCTTCTGTTTCTGTCACAATGGCTTGGTTTATAAATACAACTTGACATCACATATGCTGATACTTCCAGACTTATTTGTTTTACCTGGGTTTTATTCTACTAACTATTTTTCTTTATTTTGGTTTATTTGTGCTTTCTGTGTGCGCGCGCGAGTGCGTGCGTGTGTGCATATGTGTGTGTGTGTGTGTGTGTTTGTCCTTCCAAGTGAATTATAAGATATAAACATATTCATTTTGTGAATAACAGTGTGGAATTTTCAAAGGGTATTACATTTCCGGTGATTATGCTTGGCTAGATAACCTTTTTCACAAGATTGATTCTTCAAATATATGACCATAGATGATATTTCCATCTTCTAGTCTCTTTTACTATTTCAAACATGTGTTTTAAAATTTTATTTAGAGCTCTTTGGCATCCTCAGGCTTATTCAAACATTTTATTGTTAATTAATGTTATTATTATTAATTATTATAATAACAATTTGAGGCACAGTGAATAGATTTTTTTCCAGAATGTTTGCTATTGGCATAAACAAAACAGCAATTTTTTTTTATTTCTAGTTCTGGAATTTAATCCGTCTTCTTTAATGGTTTAATTAGTGTAATCAAAACCACACACAGACAATAAAATCCACTTTGTCTCTTCACATTATTTAATTCCTTTCATTCATTCTTAACATGAAACTCATGTTTCACATAGACTTGAGAGCATGTTGTATGTTTAATGAACAGGTGTTTTTTTTTCCTTTGAGGTTATATATTTATATGGATGATTTCCTACAGCTGAGTTAGAATATGTTAAATGTGTGAATGTCTATCCAGATAAATGTGGGTATTGATCACTCCACAAATCCATCATCTTTCTTAGGCATGTGCAAACAACTTACATGGACTATTGACCAAAATAATAATAGAAAAAAAATTCTCAAGAAAAATTACATTTTAGTGTTTTAGGTAGATAATCCATTTGTGTTCTGAATTTAGCATAATTATTTTATTTATTTATTTATTTATTTATTAATATATAAGTTTTCCTAGATGCATATAGTGCATTTTGATAAATCTATATAGAGGAATTTTAATGCAGCAACATGGCTGCTCTGGCAAGGGATCACATCCAGAGACTTAGGTTTGCATGATGTAGCTGAAATACACACACTTAGTACACACCTTTAATCCCTCTGGCTGGAGTACAGACAATGTGTTTAGTACACACCTTTAATCCCAAACAATGATGCCTAATTGAGGGGCAGACAAAGTGATGAGTCAGAGAGAAAGATTTGACAGAATAAGTCAGAGATAGGACTTTCTCAACTCTCAGGAGAACAGATAGGAAAGATACTTAAGAGCAGTACAGGGAGAGAGTGGGGTAGAGTTCTGTTCGGAACAATTCAGTTTAATGCAGTTCAGTTTGTGCAGTTCCATACAGTTTCTGCTCTCAATGCAGTTACTGCAGTTTGGTGCATGGAGTTCAGAGGCAGTTTTTCTAAGTAGAGCAATACAATGAGAAAAACCAGAGAAACCAGTTTCAATCAGTCAGCTCAGAGATCAGTTTTGAACCAGAGCAAAGGAGTTGAACCAGTTAGCTAGAGTGCAGAAAGAAATAGAAAGGGTGAGCTTATTCAACACTAAGTCTCAGAGACTGAAATATTCTAGACTTACATTAGCAGAAGGAGGCTGGAAGCTGAAGCCTTTATGGTCTGGGTTTGTAGAAGATTAGACTGTATGGAGGCTAGAAGCTTCCAGGCCTAGATCTAGGGATAGTCACCTAGAAATGCTGTGGGCTCAGCCCAAGCCATGTATTTGTAAAACCAGAATAAGTCTCTCATCACATCTCTGACATCTCTGTAACATAACTTTTATTCCCCTGATTTGTCATCTTGGAGGTTTACTGCCACTGTCAGCTAATCTAGGCCTACTAGTCCTAGAAGGTTCTAGCCTGCATACAATCTAATCCAGGCCTAGAATGTTTTCAGCCTCTGAGACCTACTCTGAATAAGCTCAAGCTTTCTTGTTCTTTCTGAACTCTGTTGGCTGGTTTACCTGAGCTGTTCCCGCTCTAACTCCTCTCCTATCTGACTGATTAAATCTGGCTTCTCTCAGTTTCTCACTGAATAACTCTGCTTGGCCTCATATTAACTTTAGCAATTTTTTCTAATCTTTTGGATCCTTCTTTCTCATTCTGTGGCTCATTCTGTCTTTACCAGTGTCTAGCTTGTTCTCTCTTCAACCTGTCTCTGTAAAACTCTCCTGGTGAAATCTGCCTCCTCTCTTTCTCTCTTTGTGCTGCTCTCTGGCACAATGGAACTGACTTGGTGGATCTACATGTCTCTAACTCCTGAATGCTGAGGGTCATGTGCCATCATGCCTGGACCTAAGCTTTTTTTTTTTACCTGAAACTTGCTCTATAACAGGGGGACCTTGAACTCAGATATTTGCTTCCCTCTGTCTACTGGTACTAAAGGCATGTCTTTACTCCAGCTGGATCACACAGACTTAGAAGGTCTTTGGAAGTGATCTCTTACTAGAGCAGCCGTGTTCTGAATTAAAATTCGTCTATACATACTCCCACCTGAGGGAATAAAAACAGATCATGCATTCTGTGTTGATTGAAATTAAATTTTCAATGTAAGAAAAAAATATTAACTGACTTAAATTGAAACATTACATAATTTGCTAGATTAACACATTCCCAAATGTGCTTTAGATTTAGACCTCATGGGAATAGCAGGAGATCATGACAGCAAATGATAAAGTTTGACTTTGAAGTTTAGTAAGTAAACTTTAGTAAGGCCACCACACAAATCTAGACACAGAAACTCTTTCATGTACTTTTTTCTATCTATTTGAAGATTGAAGTCTTATTTACATGTAATTTTATTATCATTAAAATATTAAGTGGACATATTTTCTTTGACAATCACTGGAGCTTCTTTCTTCCATCCCACAACCAAGATTTAGCTAAGCGTGTCTCTCAACCTTTTTGAGTCTTTTGGAACTCTGCACTCAAACGATTCATACATGAAGGAAAGGAAAAGGTCAGTCCCTTTAGACATCAAAACAGATTGCATAACCTTGAATTCTTTTTATGTTTTTGATCCCTTCATGTCTTTAAAAATATTTCCAATCTTCTTTCATAACTTGAAACTCCCTTCTTTTTTTTTTTCTAATGGCACCAATGAGGTTTGATTCCTATACTACAAACACACACACACACACACACACACACACAAACACAGCAGAGAGAGGGAGAAGTAAAGTGAGAGGGAGATAGAGAGAAAGAAGATTGAACAGTAATAATTGCATTTAAGTGCATTTTATTCTTAATGTTTTGCACTTCTTTCTACAATAGCTCTCAGGCCATTTTAAAATCTTGATTAAAATATCATTCACATCTTAATACAGTTTCTGATACATTTATTCTCCTCTGATTGTATTTCTATACAACTGATTGCTTATTTGTAGATTCTGAGGCATGATAGGATATCTTGCTTTTATGCAGCCTATGACCAAGTCAGCAATGAGTTTTCAAAACTATGACTTGTAACTTGTAAAGACATTTTCTTTTCTTAAACTAGTACTCCCTGTCTTATCGATATACTTTTCAGGGCTCATTAATACAATATTATTAATAAGATAGGTAAGTAAAATTATTTAATGTTTTAAAATTTAAGTCAGTTAATATTTTTTCTTACATTGAAAATTTAATTTCAATCAACAAGGTTCTTTTTTCAGAAAATTTAGTGGATGTGTTAATTTCAAGTTTTTATCTCTGTTTCTACACTCAGTATAAAACTTATATATATATAAACGTATATGCATATATGCATATGTATTTGAACATATATTATCCATATAATATTTGTCTATGTATTTAGTAAGCTACAAACACCAAATGGTACATGCAGAAATAATATAGAAAACTGATGAATGAGAATGCTTTAATTTTGACACTTATCATAGTTAACCTTTATCAGGAATCAATATTTTCATCAATATATTTGTCTACTAACATTAATGTTCTACATGTGGCTATAAACCAAATACTAAGAATAGAGGTTGAGCATGGACTACTAACAGATACCCCATGTATAGTTATCTACCATTTGTGCTCATTATCATACCTAAACTTCATAAAATTGTAAAAGAAATGTGGAATCATTTTTGATTTTTTTAACTGAGGAAAATGTGGAAATTAGAAACCAAGTTTTAGTAATGTTTAGGTATTTTACTATTGATTTTTCATCTCTCATGGCGAATGAGGTATTGTGTTTAACTGCAAAATTATTTTAAGGTACAATAAAGATAATTTGAGATGGAGATATATCTCATAGAATCAAAACAAGTTAATTATTTTTAAAATCACAGACATGTGAAAAACTGTTTTAAATAACATTTTTCTAGGAAAAATTAAAAAGTAGGTTTGGCTCATTAGGCAATCACAGTCATATGACATAATTAATAAACATAAGTTAAATTATAATGCACAAAATCACTCTCTCATTTCAGGCTTATTCTCATTGCCAGAGAGATATATGTAACCATTCATGTGAAACCAGATAAAAAAACCTCTTCATAATTACAAAAAGAAATATGTCTTAAAGATACAGACCCAGAACATATCATAGTCATAGTATAAGTTAATCTATTTTAGATAGACCAATTGACCTGTATCTGTGTGTTATAAAGCTACAGCTAAATTTTAAGAAAAATACTATCAAAAGTGATAAACTTTTACTTTAATAATACACTACACTACAATGTTATGATCTTATTTTTTAAGCCACAACTATTGTAATTCATTCCCAACCAAAGTTTCTCAAGATACAGAATTCAGTGAAATGTCCTTACAGAAAGATGGCCTAAGAAAAGTGAAGCACAGTTTGTCTTGTATCCACACCTCACAAAAGAGATTCCGTTAAAGCCAATGAAATGTATAATGTGTTCATAAGGATGATAAATAAAATATATTCCTTAAGATACCAGAGTTCAATATCCAATTAAAACCTATAAAGACATTGAAACATGCACGCACATATAAACTGAGGCAGTGTTTTAATTAGTGAGCTCTTATTAATTTGAAATTTGAATTAGCTGTTCAGACACTTAGCTGATAAGGGCAGTG
>CAJQZJ010033276.1:20191-32202 GCA_907164525.1 Lophiomys imhausi
TTGAGGGGGAGGAGGGTGGAAGGGTGGGACTGGAGGGGGGAGTAGGGAGGGGATTGTGATTGAGATGTAACTTGAAGAAATAAAAAATAAATTATTAAAAAAAAACAGAAAATAATTGTTAAACACAGATACATATTTTAAATTTTGCTACATTTTACTTAATTATATTGTGTTTGTATGTGTTAACATGTGTGCTTTCATGTATGTTGCTATGCAGATATCATAGTGCACACTTGATTGTCATAGGAAAAATTATTGGAATTGATTTTTTCCTTAAGCAATATGGGTCCTAGTTATCCAACTAAGGTGGTCAAAATTGGTTGAAGGTGAGTTTGCATATTGAACTGTTTCACTGGTCTTGCAATAATTAGTAAAATAATAATAATAATAATAATAATAATAATAATAATAATAATAAGTAGACTAGGTAAGTGGGCGATTTGGGAAAATTGCACAAAGTGATCAATATGAACTAGTACTTAACAACATCCACAAGGTAAGTAAAATAAGTCACTCTAACCCTCACTTACTGAGCCATTTAAGAGATTTTCTAATTAAAGGTAGAAAGATGTATCTGGCTTTCTTTATGGCTTCATTTGGCAATGGAATGTAGCTTAATTTAAAGAAGCACTTTCAATAGGCTGCAACTGACTGATGTGTTCTCCCCAGCATAGGTCATGGAGTCCAAATTGCCAGGTAGTTTCTTCAAAATCTTTGAGCTTTCTCAGCCTGACTTCTTACACAAGTATAATGTTGGACAACAAAAGAAATGACTCTTAAAAATCCATATTAGCTAAAGGCTGTTTTAAATAATCAATACATTTAGATGTAGATAGAAAAATAGAAATATCCTTTACTGTCTAAGACAGCATCCGATGAGAATAAACTATATTATTTAAACCTTAAAAATTGTAACCCCCCAACTCATTCTTTGCTAAGACAATGGGAAATGATAAAGATTAGAGATGATATAAAAAAAACTTCTTAAACTTATTCAAAACACAATTAATAAATTGCATTGTTTACAAATATTGTATTAATACTAAAATTGGTGTTTATAGAGTTACTGCATTTAAATAAAAATGTTAATTTAATAGTATGCATGTATATTTGGTCTGAAAATAAAAACATAGAGATGAATAATCTGAAGAGGCTGTGTTTTATAGGGTTTGCTAGGAGCTAAAATTTTTAAGGCAGTTGATTGCCACCCCAGCCCCTTCTGTGTTGGGAAGAAAAAGTATCTCACTTTTCTGTCTCCATTCTTTGCTGATCAGTGTTCTCCATGTTCCTAGAATAGATACTGGGAAAATAGTAATAGTAGTTTATTTTACTCGATTATATGTGTTTTAAAAGGTTCTAAATTCCTTCCAGATGTTTTTTATGTTTTGAAAGAAACATCTAATTTTATTGGTTTAAAGGGGAGCAATTTTGTGTAATTTATGGTCTAAACAGAATGTTATGTTTCAGAAATTTTCGTATCTATCAACTAACTGAAAATGTGTCCCCATAGCAATCAATTAAAATTTCATATACAAAGCAGAAACAATACTGTGAGTTCTTAAAACCCCAATGGTAAATATTGGCAGATAATTTTATAGTGTAGAATAATTAATTTATGATTTAGAAAGTATTTGTGAATCTAGAACTTTAAGAGATAAACAAAAGTATTGGCCAATGTATTAAACTTTACATTGTCTCAAAAATGACTGCTGGACTGTGGAATAATATTGGCAGGTATCAAAATTATGAGTCTATTGCTTTCTAAGCATTCAATTTGAAGTTGATTATTTATAACTTAGATTAGATATTCAGATGTTTTGCTTAGTTCTCTTCTTAGCTTTAGTTCTGTCCTTTAGCTGCATGGAAAGTCTCCTGTGAAACACAAATGCTGATGCTGCTGGCAAAATTCTGTGTCCCTGGATAAAATACTATGAAAACAGAACAGGAAGGAGAGACTCCATGTTTTCACAAGGAACAGTTGAAAATGGAGCTCAGTTGTGGCATGATGTGTCATCACAGTCATTACTGATATTGTGCTCTGCTCCCTGACAGCAGGCTTTACCTAGCAAGCTTCCTTCTCTGTGATACTGGGAACTATAGTATTCTTCTTGAAGGCACTCATCATGTGATCTGACTTAGCTCTTGGAGATTGTACCCTATTGTCTCACAATATCCACACTCCAGTTAGTAAACATTGAGTACTTTCCTGTATGTATATGACTACATGCATAAATGAACCATTTCACACTAGTAAATTAATAATAACCTTAAGTCCCCTAAAGACCTAAAAAGAAACCTGCCTAAATTATGTTTATAGGCATTTCTCCATTGAAATCAGCTCTTTACCTTATAGAAGACTGACTGTTTTCTGAGAAGTTATATTTTGTCTTTATTCTAGGTTCTTCTATTCTTCTGTCTCTGAATTTAAAATACTAGAAGATTGCCCAAAATACAAGGTTTTCTTCTCTTCCTCAAGAGCCTCAGTAGCCAACATGATGGGTTATAAGTGTTAATAGGAATAAACCCCAAACCAAAAAAACCCCAAAACAAAAATAAAACAAAACAAAACAAACAACAAAAAAAACCAAAAGGACACAAGTGTTTACCACAGAGAATAAATCTATGGTTTATCAGGAATTTTCAAGAAAACAAAAATGAAACAGTGAGACAGACAGACACAAACTCGCACTATCTTATCAATTGACTATCATTTTGGGACCCTCATATTAGTGACTATCACTTTTGGTACCCTCCCAGTGGTGGTGATCAGCTTTGGGACCCTCCCAGTGCCATCAGTCACTGGGCTCAGTACAAGGATGGTGAATGAAGGAGGAGTGTGGTAGGTTTAGTGTTAACATATAATAGCATAGTGAACTTGGAATAAGGCTGGACTTTAAGATAAAAGACTTACTTACATGTCCTTGGGAACTCGCCTAGGACCAGGACCTCTTTGATCTTAAGGCTAGGGGCAGGACATGCCCCCAGAGACGCCCACCCTCCGAGGTCTGCTGTCATTTTACAGCTCTCCGCAAAAAGCATCTGAATGACATGCCCTGAGGCACCTGCCCACATCTGCAGGGAACTCCAGTTAATTCACAACCCTTTGCAAAAAGCTTTCTTGAAAAAAACTGAGCTCAGGGACATAACTGGAAAAGTACACGAAAGCTTCTGTAGACATGATTCACTTGGACATTGGGCTCCATCTGATCTCTCTCCTGTTCCTGGCTCACTCAACAACCTTTTCCTTGACTGCCGGAAAAAACAGGCATCACAATCTCATTGGAAAGTTTCTGCCTCTTGGGTTGACATTGACCCATTTTGGGTCTGGAGAGGAGACTGATTCTCCCTGAGATTCAGGAGTGCTTAGACTTAGAGCTCCTGGACTTCCAGCCTTTACAGGCCATAAGCATCTGATTAGGTGAGTCTCCTGGGAAACTTTCATATGTTAATTGGTCTTAAGACCACAAAGGCAATGAAGGAAATTCAGAGACATTAAGAGACTTTAAAACTGAAAAATTGTATGAAGACCAGCCATCCATCAGGACCCATGCTCAGAGAAAAATATCCTTTTGAGAAACCTTAGGTTAATGTTAAATGCTTGTATTATAGGTACTAAGAAGTTTTAGGTGTTAGGTTTCAGAGTTAGGGTTTGGGTTTAGGATTTAGGAATTTTATAGACAATTGTTAGGTAATTGTTAATTTTTAATAAATATATGTGAGATAAATAAAAATTTACTGTTACAGAGGAATTTCAATTATGGATGATTCTGGAAGAAGCTCTCTATCTTCACCGGAAAATCTCAGTGTTTTTCTCAAGACACGAAAGTTCATCTGTTTCAATTTAACTTATAAATATAGTAATATATAGACTGTTCTTGAACAAATATTTGGTTACTATAATCTAGGCATTTGATAACCATAAAATAGACAAAAAGTTATCTACTAAAGACAGCTACCAGAATCATAAAAAATGATGTTTGATATATATACATATGTATATATTTATATATTCTCCTAATGTGAAAATTAGTATATTGACATAGAAACATTTTATAATTCAATGTTCTACTGTAAATAAACATACATTTAACCAATTATTTTTTTGAAAAAATTAATAGTAAATTATAAATACATATAGTTAATTTTCACTTAATGATTATAAACTCTAATCCATGAGACTTGTGGTTTGTTATTTCTCTGTCTCTCTGTCCTGACCCCCACCCCCTCTACACACACACACACACACAAACACACACACACACACACACACATTTTTCTTTTTTTAAATATTTATTTATTACTTCAGGGTACATATCCATCACAGTGCCCTCTTTTCATCCTTCCCACCCTCTACCCCCATCCCTTCCATCCCACTCCTCTGGAGTGGAGTGTCCCTACATAATAGTCCCCCACCCAGGGCCAAAAGCGTCCTCATACACTGGGGGCCTGTAAGGCAGCACCACTAGGGCAAAGTGTCTCATTGACAGGAAGAAAAAAAAAGTCTATGTTCATGTTCCCTTTGGTGCCTTGGTTGTAGTATAGTTATCCTGTACTATATGGCTAAAATCCAACTATAAGTGAATAGATGCCATGTGCATCCTTCTGAGTCTAGGTTAGCTCACTCAGGATGAGCTTATCTAGTTTCATCCATTTAGTTGCAAATTGCATGATTTCATTGTTTCTGGTGGCTGAGTACTATTCCACTGTGTAGATGTACCACAGTTTTTAAATCCATTCTTTGGTTGAGGAACATTTGGGTTGTTTCCAGTTTCTAGCTAATACAATTAAGGCTGCTATGAACATAGATGAGGAAACTTCCTTGTGAGTTGGTGAGGAGTCATTTGGATGTATACCCAGAAGTGGTATGGCTGGGTCCTGAGGCAGAGCTATTCCAAGTTTTCTAAGATATTGCCAGACTGACCTCCAGAGTGGTTGCACAAGCCTGCACTCCTACCAGCCATGGAGGAGGATTCCCATTTCTCCACACCCTTCCCAGCATGTGCTGTCATGAGCTTTTGATCTTAGCCATTCTGACAGGTGTGAGATTAAGGATGCTCAGCATTTCTTCAAGGGTCTCTCAGCCTTTAGGAATTCCTCCTTTGTGGATTCTCTGTTTAGCTCTTTTCCCCATTTTTAAATTGGATTATTTGGTTTCTTGGCATTTAATTTCTTGAGTTTTTGTAAATTTTGGATATTAGCCCTCTGTCTGATGTGGGGTTGGTGAAGATTTTTTCACAATCTGTAGATGCTGTTTTGTTTTATTGACAGTGCCTTTTGCCTTACAGAAGATTTTGAGTTTCATGAGGTCCCATTTATTGATTGAAAAATATGGAATGCTTCTCATATTTGTGTGTCATCCTTTGCAGGGACCATGCTTATCTTCTCTGTATCATTCTAATTTTAGTATATGTGCTGCTGAAGTGAGCATGACACACACATTTTTATATCATGGGTATCTACATATAAATATGTTGATAGCCTGTAGAGATGGTTCATTCTTGTGATCTGAGCTTGGAGAGGGTGGACATAAAAGATTCAGGAGTTTGAGGCCATTCAGCCTGGGCTATACAGTGAGTTCAGAAGTAGGCTTGCTTTTAAGTCTTTTTCTCAAATAAAGTAGTTGGGGCGACTGATGATAGCTCTATGGGTAAAGAGCTTGTTTTAAATTATAAAGGTCTGTAAAGAACTGTGGTGGTATTTTGGTAGGAATTGCATTGAATCTGTATATTGCATTTGGTAGGATGGCCATTTTTATTATGTTGATCCTACCTATCAATGAGCATGGGAGATCTTTCCATCTTCTGATGTCCTCTTCAATTTCTTTCCTCAAGGACTTGAAGTTCTTGTTGTACATGTCTTTTACTTGCTTGGTTAGAGTTACCCCAGGTATATTATTCGTGTGTATTGTGAGGAGTGTTGTTTTCCTAATTTCTTTCTCAGCTCATTTATCTTTTGTGTAAAGAAGGGCTTCAAATTTTTTTAATTAGTTTTGTATCCAGCCATCTAGCTGAAGGTGTTTATCAGTTGTAATAGTTCTCTCGTAGAAGTTTTGGTGTCACTTACGTATACTATCATATTATCTGCAAATAGGGATAACTTGACTTCTTCCTTTCCAATTTATATCCTCTTGATCACCTTTAGTTGTCTTATTGCTCTGGCTAGGACTTCAAGTACTATGTTGAAGAGATGTGGGGAGAGTGGACATCCTTTCCTTGACCCTGATTTTAGAGAAAGTGCTTTAATTTTCTCTCAACTTAATTTGATGGAATAAACTAGAAAAGCTCATCCTGAATGAGCTAATGTAGACTCAGAAAAATGCACATGGTATATATTCACTTATAACTGGATTTTAGACATATAGTGTAGGATAACTATCCTACAACCAACAGACCAAAAGGAACAGGAAAATGTACTTTGTTACCTGCTGTTTGGACATTTTGACCTAGTGGGTCTGCTATGTAGACCCCTGTTCAAGAGGAAGGTCTTAGCCCTCATATGACTGATGATCTATGGGCTGATATGTGGAGGCACCCTACACCAGAGGAGTAGGTTAAGTGGGAGAGGGGATAGAGGATGGGAGGGTGGGACTGGGAGGGGGCTGTGATAGAGATGTAATTTGAAGTAATAAATAAATGTAAAAAAAAAATGAAGGCCTTCAGAGCCCACTTAAAGCCAGATGACACAGTGAGGAGTTGAAGGCAGGAGAATCCCTAGGGTTTAAGAGCCAGCTGGCTAACTGTAAAACAGAATCAAACAAAAAGAGACCTTGCCTCAAAAGTATAAGGCAGAGGCTGACACCCGAGAATATCTTCCTACTGTCATAATGTGTGCAGTTGTATGTGTGTACTCATGTTCATGCTACATGCACACATAAAACACACACACACACACACACACACACACACACACACACACACACACATAGATTTTTTTTAAGCCAAAGTGATATTGACTTAACAATTAATACTTTATTTTAATAATCAAACTAAATATACAGTTGCTCAGTGATTTGTATTGCATTTTGTATTCTGCTTCTCTAAGTAGTAGCACTCTATGTTTAATGAAGTTGCTTTCTTTGACATATTATATTAAGTTGTTTTTTTAATAAAATGCTTTTATCTCTGTTCCCTTTGCAATATAAGTCATTCCTTTATGGTCACTATAATGGAGAGCAATGATAAACTCTTATATACATATAGCGAATACAAATGAAAGATAATAGTTAGGTAAATAATGTGAGCCACATAGCTGTAAGAAGCACTAATTTAGAAATTTGGAGCAAGCAAAGGGAATATCAGTGAGAAATAACCTAGAGCAAGAAGAACTCAGTTTGATGAATTGCTCTATATTAAAGAAGTTCTGAGACTTTTTCTTTTTTCAACTATAGCAATAAAATAGACAAAACTTTCATGTGAGAAAGTCATATTTTACTCTTGGAAAAATGAAAACTTCGAAACTTTTCCTTAAGGGAAGAATTTTGCATTTAAACCATTGGCTCTTTAGAGACTTCAGGATGAAAAAAAAAAAAAAGAATCAAAAGATTCGTTTTACTTGGAGCATTAAAAAGATGAAACACAAGGGGCTCCCGGTATTTCTCTCATTTGAGTTCAGTGTCACCATGGTTTGATAGGGCCTGAACATCATTTAAAAAGATATGCCAAGTAATTAAAAATATTGCAGGTAAGTTGAACATTTGACCTATTTGCTTATTTTAAGCTCTGCCTCGGGATCACTCCTATTCCATATTGTAAGCGATTCTGCAGAACTTATAGGCCACGCATATATTTAGCATGATGAATGTCTGTGCTAAAAGGCTACAGTGTTTCCCATCTGAGACAGCATTTTATATAAGTGTGGAAATATAGTGTGAGATTGAGGTTTACAGCAGCACACTAAGGAATTAAGAAAAGTTATATTCTAATATATGAATATTCAGGAGGAACAGCCCATAAATGTGCTGAGTTTCCATCAAACCTCTCAAGTTTGGTGGTGAAATATAGTTTTAAATGAAAGGATTTTATTTTCATTGCTACCTTTGCTGAATATTATGTTTTAATGTTCTCATTAATGTGTTCATTTGTATGTTCATCTACCCATTTAGTCAACATGTATTTAGTGAACATCAATTCTGTCTCCCGAAAATCTACAGCTGTGGTACACAGTGGCAATTAAAATAATGACTAGTAACAATCTTTACTTATCTTTATTTTGGTATTGAAAATATAAGAAAATAAGTACAGGAAAATGTGTGGTATCTATCATTTGTATTTTTCTCACTATAAAGAAACACTTGAAAAACTGACTTATAAAGATAAATATATATATTACAGCTCCTGGTTTTGGAGGTTGCTCTTTGTTTGGTTGCTTGATCAGTTATTCGTGGTAGAATTGATTTGTCATTTGTGATGAGTCAGCATATGGCTGTAGGTCCACAGGACAAATTAGAAGCCCCCACAAAGAGTTCAGCAGCCAAAACAGGAAATAACAACAGCAACAAAAAAAACCAAAAACCAAAACCAAAACAAGGGTGTTAGGGTACACAACCCTTGTTAAGATCACCTGTTCAGTGACCTCATGACCTATGATGAAGTCCCTACACTGAAAGGGTTTACTACACACAAAGACAGCATCCTGGAGTTGAAGCTTTTAATGTATTAGCCTCTGAATGATAGTTATCATCTAGACCAGCAGTTTCCCTTTGATCACTTAAGATCACCTACAAATCAGATATTTAATTAAAATCATGATAGAAGAAAAATTACAGCTATGAAGAGGCAATGGAAATAATTTTATAGTTGGAATCACCACAACATGAGGAACTGTAGTAAAGGTTTCCAAAATTAGGAAAGTTTAGACTGCCTAGGCTATGGCAGAATTTTCTGGTTAATGCTCATCTCTGTTAACATCTCTGATGTGGGTGTAGTAGGTGAGAGATGGGAAGGATGAAGTGAGGATTTAGCATGTTTTCAAAAACCTTTCATGTCAGGTGCTATAAGGAAAACCTAAAGGACTGAAGAAGAGAGAGATGATTGCTAGTCAGAAGACAGACCATTAATGCAGAAATAGAAAAAATAAATAATAAATAAAACTGGTGAAATGGAATTGTGATTGACAGCTTTGGAAAACACCAGAGAGGCCTATTGCTGATGTGGAAATTAATCAAGAAAAGGAACCCTGAGCGTTTTGTAGACTTTGGTTTTTGCTAGATATTGGAAGATATCAGTTGGGGATAAGATGATATAATGTAGGCTTCAGTTGTAAAACTTGGCTCCTGCACTGAGAGTTGTTGATATTTGAGCTAGAAGGAAAGCTTTTGTTCTCCTCAAAAGCTTTGCTAATAACCCAGATGAGAAATGATGGTGACAGATTAGGTACTGGACATGGGCCATCTGCTAAATGTACTATGACTCGATAGCAAACAGAATCTGATCACCAGAGACATCATTGTCCCTTTCATTTGGAGAACAGATAGCTTTGCTTCTTATTCGGGACTGCCAGTTACAATACAAGATTCCCAGTTAAACTTCAATTTATGATAATCTTTGAACAATTTTCAGTATATAGCCTGTAAGTTAGTTTTCATCAAATATGCCCCACAATATAGCATCAATGTTATTTTAAAATGGAATTTGTATTTGAAGTAAAAATCTAATTGGTTATTTGATTAATATGGGTACCTTATTTTAACATTTTCCTCAGCTACCGTGAATATCTACTTCATCCTTTTGTTGAAAATGTTCTTACCTTTCTCTGTATGCAGATGGGTTATCCTACACACTCCTACCCTCTGAAGCAATGGTCTACAAGGCCCCAGAATCTGGTGAGTTTTCTCTTTCTCCCTAGTAGTAACTGACTTTATATCAGTTGTAGAAGGATTTAAGGCACATTTAAGGATCTCTACCACAGTGGCTGATCGTTTCTACTGTTCTGTTCCCTGTGTCTGTATTCCTGAATCGTAAGCCACATGGAGTGTACTATTCTGCTGTATCTCATCATTCTTGGGAAAACCCTTAAAATACTAAAAATTCATTTTGAACTTGAGATTCCCAGCTATTTCAAATGATCATTGCCTATATTCCTGTCTTTTGCTGTCAGTCTCTAGTTTTCATCTTTTCTTTTTTCTCCTTTTTTTTTTTGTGCTGTCTATGCTTTTCATAATCTTTGGAAGGCACTGGATTTTGGTTTTGTGATTTTTTTTTTCTGATAGTGACTTGACAAACATTTCAGTTCAATTTTTTCAATTGTCTTATGAATTCTTACCACTTTCTGGTGGCTTCAAGTAAATATAGGTATTTTTGATTAAGAAGATTTTTCAGCATCACTATTGTAAATTGGTCATTCCTAATAATTTTGGGAAAATATTTTCATCTTCTACATGCTCGGTGAAATAAAATCCTATGTGTCTGGTAAAAATTTGGGCAATGTATCACATTGCCTTCTTAGCATTCCAGAGACTCTAGAGAGAGGTGAATGCTACCCTGGTTGAAACCAACATGAAGGAATTTACCACCAACAGAATTCAAATAAAGAAAAGATATTGCCAAGAGCAGAAGTAGATACAAGCCCTCATCCCTAATTCAGAAACTCTTTCCAATTGCTAATTTCTCACAAAAGAAAAATCAGTTTTCTCCAGTTGGAGTCTTACTAGGTATACAAAGCACACATGAGAGATCTCATGATGAGACAGTCAGCACAAAGAAACTCAATGATATTTTAAAGGTTTTTTGTGTGTGTTTTTATTGAGCACTGTTCTTTATTTTATTTTTAAACCTTACAGTTCTTTTGTTTATATATCATGGTCTCTTATTTTGTGTTTTTATTGTTTTTCTATGTGTTCAAATGTGTTTCACTGAATTTTTATGGTTTTTTGCTTTGTTTTCTTTGTAACAATTTTCTGTTTGTTTTGTCCTATTCTAGCTTCTTTGCTGTTTTTGTCTTATTTTATTTTATTACTATTTTGTAGACTGTCTTTTATTGTGAGAGAGAGAGAGAGGATTAGAGTGTGCAGGGAATCAGTGATGATCTGAGAGGAGTTAGGAAAAAGGAAACTGTAATTAGAATATATTGTGTGAAAAATCTGTTTTTAATTTAAAAAAACTAGAAAAACAAAAAAGCAAACAACATTCTGACACTTGAAAAGCAAAAGTAGAAATGTATAAAAGACATGGCTCCAAAGTCAACACTATGTGTTCACTTGCTTCCTGGTTTCCATCCTGGCAGGTATTGCTGAGGACAATCATAGCAGCACGTGACAGGCAGAGATGAAACATCAATCTTCCTAGCTCTCAAATCCAACCCATAAACCCCTTAGTTTATCAAACAGTGCTGCTCAACTTAGAGATATGTATGTTCCTCTGTATGTTCCTAGATTCTTTCTTGAATGAGATTGTCCATCAACAATGACAGTGTCTTCTTATTCTATAGAAAGAGGTCTTGACTAGTTTATAAAAGATGGGGTTTAAAGGGCAGAGACTTCCTCAGCTTCACTGGCCCACAAATAATTTACATATGCATTCACTACCCATCACTTATTTCACTGTTTTTCATTTAAAAAATATTTGTTATATTTTGAGAATTTAATTTAAAAATTTCCTCTTTGATTTTCACCCTCTGAACCCTTCATTTAATCTTCCTTGTTCTTTTTCAAATTCATGGCCACATTTTTTCTGAATTGTTGTAAAACACAAACATTTATATGCTCCATCATCTACCTGTCACCTATCTATCATTTATCTATATTCTTATTCCTAATACCTATAGTGTGATTCCTAATACACATTCCTAATTCCTAATTCCATATATGTGTGTGAGTGTATGTGTGTGTGAGTGTGTGTATGTTTGTGTGTGTGAGTGTATGTATGTATGTGTGTGTGAGTGTGTGTATGTGTGAGTGTGTGAGTGTATGTGTGAGTATGTGTGTGTGAGTGTGTGTGTATGTGTGTGTATGTGTGTGTGAGTGTGTGAGTGTATGTGTGTGTATGTGTGTGTGAGTGTGTGTATGTGTGAGTGTG